>LGRX02032631.1:0-65400 GCA_001247695.2 Cymbomonas tetramitiformis | reverse complement strand
CGGCAGTACACGGAGAGGCGTAGCAGGTCAAATCTAAAGGGGCACTCATCGAAGCACCCGGGACCCACAACTATGAATTCGCCCTCTTCAGTCAATCGCCAAATGTGACACCACCCGACTCTTCACAGTTTCGTCGGTGAGGCCGTTGCCCGGATAGAGGACTCGTAAACTATTTGGATGTCCCTTGTTTGCTGCGCCATTTGCCTGCGCTTCTCCGCTGCAAGTCGCGCCCATGAGGGACCCCCGCCACGACGTCAAAGGATTCCCTCAGAGTCCACACATCGCAACATTGCATTGGCACAACCCAGGACGGCAGTCTCACTACACACTACGGATGCAGGAAGGCAGAGTCTTGAAGAAGAAAATGCCATGGAGCATACCTCGCTGGTGTTCTAATTCTTTCTGCAGCTCTTCTTCCCACTGAGCTTGTTTATTCTGCTCCATCATGCGATTTGTTCTCATCAGTTTGAGGAGCAAGTCCCACAGGGACTAGCTGCAATGCCTCCAAGACACAAGGGACTCTGCCTTGGCCTTGCCATCTGATCAGGCCCTACGTCTACACCGAGCTTCATGGCCGGGACGCCAGTCGAAGCTCAGCAAACTGCTCAACAACTACAGGCCATTCCCAAAAGGGTAGTGTCAACTAAATACCTGCCGTTGCTGCTCAACAATATTAGCTGCTGCCGCCACCTGCACTCGCTCCTCCCGTGCGACATACGTGTCCACCTGCTGCACATCGGCGCTGTGCCGTGGGCCAACCTTTGGGGTCCCTGTACCGACCCCCATATCACCCCGCTCACTTTTCAGCCCCCAAATTGCAGTCTCTCGGGAGCTCTGCCATAGCCTGGTGGGGGTGTGCCTTGCTGCTGCCATCGCTCGGCCCTCCATCGACATGTTTGAGCCGCTACACCCTCGTCCTGCCCCCCCATTCGGTTCCACATATCCTCCCCAATCTCCATCGAAACACGCCGGTTCCACATATCCTCCCAAATCTCCATCGAAACACGCCGGTTCCACATATCCTCCCCAATCTCCATCATGCGTTTGAGCCGAAAGGGTGAAGCATGATCGGCCACCTACCAGCCTGTGTGAGATCTGCACCTCCAGCTGCACGGCAAAACCACGGCAAGCGCCTGGCGCCGTGCGCGGATGCACGGGTGGATACCATGTGGCAGAAGGCGGCGGCACTCACCGGAGGACCTGGAGGCGTTCACTGAGGACTGCCGCTGGGGCTTCGGGGCACCAGCCCCCCCCGGTGAGCGGCGCAAAGGAGACTGCTCGATGCGCTTTGAGTTGGTGATGGGGCGAGAGCCTTGGGGTGCCGCCTTGGAGGGCGTGCGGCTCCTGCTGCCGCCCTGGGAAGCTCCGTACACCGTCTGCGCGGCGTTACTCGGGCTCTTCCGCACCTGCGCTCCCCATGGCCGCCGCTAGGTGTCAGACGTGCCAACTGCAAAGGAACATGTGGAACATGGCAAGTGCGACGGCTGGTCTTGTCCATTGCCCAGGGCGGTGGCTGAGAACGGATCCAAGGGGTACGGCCGAGGGTCCTGCATCTGATCCGAGGGGTACGGTCGAGGGTCCTGCATCTGATCCGAGGGGTACGGTCGAGGGTCCTGCATCTGATCCGAGGGGTACGGTCGAGAGGTCCTGCATCTGATCCAAGGGAATGCGATTCAGAAAGTCCTGCATCTGATCCAAGGGGTGCAGTCGAGGGTCCTGCATCTAGTCTATGCGGAGTATGAAGGGCAAACCTCAAAAACGAAAAGCATGAGGCGCATTGGTGTGCATTGCACGGAGCGCGTCACCAATTTCGAGCACAGACTGTATCACGTGGGGCGTTGTGTGGGGGCTCGCCTCAGGGGTGGAGCGGGCCGGCAGAACCTCCCGGCGTATCTTGCTCACGGGAGCAGCGGGAGCAGCCGCGCCTCCGCGCTTCTCTGGGCGCTGGCCCCGCTCAACCCCTCCCGCGCGGCCTACGCCCCTTGTGCTCTGGGGGCCCAGTTTAGGGGTGTGCTGCGTCGGTGTGGTGACCGTCGACGTGATGACCAAGTTGTCCTCGTCCATCTGGTCGTTCCAGTCCTCCTCCCGGGTCAAGGTCCCTGGGGAGGCCTCAGCCCACGACGAGTTGACCCCTTGCTGCGGCGGCCCGGCAGAGGCTGCGGGCTCAGGCGCCGCCGCTGCGTCTCTCTCCCTGCGAAATGGCGTCATGAGACGCTCCTGGTCGTCCGCCGCCTGCACCCTCTCCCCATAACAGGTGCCACACCCCGGATGCTCACTGTTGCGGCCTGTTTTACCGCCCGCCTGCCACATGGGAGTACACTCGTGCCAGCAGGGCTCATTGGGCATCGGTGATCATCAGTGTCATACAGGTTGATCACGGTCAACAACATCGCACTCACAGCCGTCTCCACAAGTGACACGTCATACCCCCCCTTCTTCAAGCGGACACGTAGAACCCCCTTCGCGGTGACCCGCCCTGCGAGCAGATATGAGACGCCTCAGGCACCATCCCGCAAGGGTGTGTGGGGGGTGGGAGGGAGGAGCAGGCTCTGACCTTGGCACGGACGTAGTTCATTAGCTTCTCCTCGTCGGCGGGTGGGACATCCGCGAGGGGCGGCAGAGAAGGCTTGGAGCCTGCCTGCCTTCCCCGTTTAAGGCTGTCCGCGCTCCCGGGGGGCTCCTCCTCCGCGCGGTGCCCGGGCGGGCTCTCCACGTCTGACGCATTGCCGTTGGCGTACACCCCGCTCCGATCCGGCTCGCCCTCCACGAAGTTGTCCCAGGAGGGCTCCTCGATCGGGTTGTCCTCGCTCTGCGGCCGGTCCCCCCTCCCAGCAACACCCAGAGTCACCGCCTCAGCCTCACACACTGCCAGCCGTTGCCCCGAGGCTGTCTCGAGACTCGATGCTCGATCCCTCTCCTCAGAAGCGTCTTTGGAAGTCCCCGGAGGGGGGGCGCCCAGTGGTGACACCCTTCCATGCGCAGGGCTTCCGCCGGTCCGCTCCATCGCCTTGGAGCGCTGCGACGCCGAGCGCTCAACACATCTTCATATCAGCCGCATCTTCGCGTGAGTTGGGAGGGACCTTGACGGAGGACACCGGCGAGTTGAGCTCGCGGATGCTCTGCGGCGATCCCGGGTCCAGCTCAGTTTGGGGCGGCGCGGCCGGCGTCACTGCGGGCGGCGTCTGTTGGAACTCGGAGTGCGAGTACCTGGCGTCACACCCGGATTCCCCCCGCCAGCTCAGCACGTAGCGCGTAGTGTTTGATTCGGGAGCGTCCATTTCCTGCCTTTCTGACACCCGGACAACTTGTTTCGCAAGGTGATGGAGCACGAGAGAGGCGCGCGCCGACTTGGTGCGACGCATGCGATGCGCCGCTACATCTCGAGCGCACCAGCACCTTCCACCCACATCCACTGCTCTCTGCACAACGCATTCTGCGCTGGACTCGATTCTGCTGCTTCCATCTGCTGCACGTGGCGCGCCTCTGTCCCATGCCAGGTGCCATGGCCGAAACGCACCACACCCGAAATATGCATCTGCGACCTACTTCGCGAGATCGTCCGCGGCCGTGGAGCGACCGGCGTAGAGGACACGGCGGGGCCGAGACGTGCCCGATTCACCTTGCTGGGAGGGGAGAGCCAACAGCGGAATGCGTCGCGATGGAACGTTCGGGGGACATCGCGCAAAGACAGCGAACACCGCCCTCGGGACGCGTGTATTGTGGGGACATGCTGAGGAAAGGGACGGGAGGGACGCACTGTCTATACTGATCCTGCAGGGCGACCGAGGGCGCGGAGATGGTGCTCACGGCGCTTGCTGCGGGCTGGAGCGCGGGCTCTTCCCAGAAGGTGGGCTGGGTCCCAGACGCGGACTTGGGGATAGGTATGTCCCCTTCTTGAATGGAGACCGCGAGGAACGCCGGGCGCGTGGGCTTGGTGGGGGGCGCAGGGTGGCCGAGCAGAACTGTGAAGGTTGCGGTGTTGGCAATGAACGGGTGCTGCAGCAGGCGGGTGGCATTTGGCCGCATCTGCAGGGACACAGAGGGCAGCCTTAGCTCCTGTCAGGAGGTCGCAGTTGGGCTCGTGGACGGGTGTCATGCGCAGAGGTCAGCCTTAGCTCCTGTCAGGAAGGTCGCAGTTGGGCTCGTGGACGGGTGTCATGCGCAGAGGTCACGGTTGGGTGCTGATAAGGGGGTTGGAGTTTGGGAGGTTCCGTGCGGCACCTTGGGATCGCGGTTGAAGCAGAGGTGCAGGAAGTCCTCCGCCTCGGCGGATAAAAACTCGGGGAGAGGCGGGGAGGACTGAGACGAAGCAATATGAAACAGCGCCGACACCTGGAGGGGTGGCGCACCACCTGACCAATCATGAGCGCTGTCTACCACTCGCTCTCATTCAGCAGAGGCTGTGCAAGTGTATCACTTGACGAATTCTTGGACTGTGAACACACCCTGTGTTTAAACTACCACGTCCGTTAGACGAGGAGCAGATGCCACGCACCTGACTTGCGAACTCGCTCCAAGGTGGCTTGCCAGTGGCCATCTCTATAACGGTGCACCCGACAGACCAGATGTCCGCGGGGCGGCCGTGTCCAGTCTGTTTGATCACCTCGGGGGCCATCCAATACGGGGTCCCCTTCATTGACTTGAACCCGGAGTCCATGGTCACGATGTCCGCCAGCTTCTTGGAGGCCCCGAAGTCCGCTAGCTTCACGATGCCGTTGTTGTCTACAAGCAGATTCGCGCCCTTGATGTCTCGATGCATGATCTGATGCCGATGGAGGAACTCTAGGCCTTGGAGAAGCTGTTGTGTGTACATGCGGATGACCTGCGGAAGACATACGGTACGCTCGTCATCAGCGAGTGAAACTGCAGGGATCCCTGATATTGAACAGGGCGGGAGCATAGACCGAAGTTTGGACTGCCAAGTCTTAGGATATGTCAAGCTCCAGGTCATGAAGAGACAAGGGCTCTCCTGCGGCGGGACTACCAGGCAGCAGGGTTTGCCCTCTGACGGTTCGTGGCTTCCAAGAGTGCAAGGCGCACCCCCAATAATCTCAGCTGCTCACACTCCGAGGCCCAACGACAGCGTGTATCCATGCACATGCCGGGGGCGCCGGCCAGTTTCAAGGGCCCCGTGAGGAACTCGCATTGTTTCTTCGCACTGTGCCGGGGAACTGTGAGCTGGCCGAGAAGAAAAGAGGATGCCGAGCTCGGCGAAGCGTCCCCAGCGACAGTGCAGGAGCCCACAAGCGCGCATGAGTGCTGACGTGTGCATCAAGTTTTGCAGGGCAGGCTACACGGGGATGGGAAGGGAAAAGAGGGAAGTTGCGGTCAGGATCCGCCGGTGAATGCTCAGTTCAGTGCGGGCAAGCAAGAATTCTATCCCTATCTCCAGGACCAATAGTGCACACAAATTCTCTCAGCAAGCAAATATCACCGTGGGAGTACACGAGAATTCGTCGCTCCTGTGCAAACAAGCAGTCGACAGCCGCGCGCAGGGCCCCATCAGGCCGAGGTTGCGGTGGTGTTGGAGAGAGCCGCTTTACCTTTTCGCTGAATGGCCCGAACTTCATCAGCAGCGAGGCGATCGACCCGCCAGGCACATATTCGAGGAAAATGTTGAGAAACTGTGACAAGGGGTACACAGGGCCAGTCAGGGCCAGTCGGAGTGGAAATTTGGACCACGAAGCTTGGGGAGGAAACGGCTCTCGCCTCGAGAGCTGTAGCGAATCACACGGCGAGAAGGGAGCTAGGTAGGAGTGTTGATTCCTTTTGCCGTAACACGGTTCTGCGCGCTAAGAAGAGGCACAGGGACCTGGCGGCGGATGATCATCTCGCAGCTCATGCTCAGATGAGCACAAGGAATGAAATGTAGCGCTCCTTGCACGCACTTGAGAGGAGTGCCAGCTTGAGGGCTGGTTGAGGTTTCATGTGCCGATGCCTTATGCTTGACGGTAATGTAGCCGTCGGGGCTCGCATACATATCACAGGTTGGCATTGCAGGTTGGCACGTGGGACTGAAAGGAATCGTGTGACATTGCAAAGTAGATTGTGAACAGAATCGCGAGGTTATCAAGGAAGCATGACATTCCAATTTAGATGGTGCCACCTTCACCTGGATTCGGCGGAACTTCACCTGACTCGGTGGACACGGCTCGAACCAGTGTCCGAGACCGCACTTGCAATCACTTAATAACAGCCCCATGCTGGGCACAAGGCGCACCTCGTCGTCACGCTCCGTGCCCAAGTAACGCACGATGTTCGGGTGATTCAAGTTGCGCAACACAGCCACCTCCGCCTCGAGCGCCGCGACATGCTCCTGTACGGAAGGGCGAATCCCTCCCTCAACCTGACTTCTTGCGCTTCAATGCAGGGGCTCGCAGACGGCTGGCTGTTGCCGGTGCCTCTGACAAGGACGCCGGCGAAGAGTCAGGGCTCACCTCGGTTCGCTCTTTCGGGGTACTGGCGTTCTGTATTGCCACCTGCTTCACGGCCAGCAGCTGCCCGTTCTCTTGGTTCATCCCCATGTACACCCGCCCGAAGGCGCCGGCGCCGATGAGCTCTCCTCGCTGCCACGTGATGCCCCCCTCGTCGGTAATCGACTCCACTGCGCCATGGAATGCTCCGACCCCACCCACCATACCCCGAGTAGATCAACTCGGAGGCCCTCGATGCGAACCCAGGTCGCCCGCTCAACACCTGCAGGACGTCGGCGGGAGCCGCGGCCGCTAGGTTGCCTTCAGGTGTGACGAAATCGGCAGGTGAGCCGGCAGAGGCGCAGCTCCAGATGCCTCGCCCTTTGGTTGCGAAGCCTGTGCGGAGCTGCAGCTGGGAATCCTGACTGAGAGAAGGACTGGAAGCGACGCCGCATCGCTTCGTCCCACGCTCGCGTTGACTTCAGTGATCGTGCATAGGAGTCCTGCCTCGAGCCCTGGGGACGGACGCGCTGGTACGACGCGCACCTTCAGGCTGCTTCTCGCGATGCTTGCCGCTCATTCGTGGAGGTGAGTCCTCCCTCTCGGATATGGCGATGTTCACGCTGGAGAGGCCGTGCAGCGATGAGCTGCCGTGTATCGTGGACGGCGTTCTCTGAGCAGGCGTAGTCACGTTCGATGCCTGCTTGCTCTGTAAACCATCAAAAGGCCCATTAAGTGGCCCCTCAAGTGGCGGGGATATCTGCAGGATGGGGCTTTCAGCTGCGCCAATCCTGAAAATATGGAATCGCTCAGAAGCCCCGTACCCGAGCTAAAGAAGGTTCCTCCCACCGCGGGCGCTTCCGATGCCAAGCAAACAGATTCTGTCCCCCAAGTTCTATTGGAGTGGTTTGAATCGCACAGTTCGCGTCAGTCACAGCTGGTACCGCTGTGCGCGGGAGTCTAAAAGCGAGGGTAGGTCTGGGAACTTCGGCCACTGCACTTAGGAAGAAACAGGACGGGAACTGCAGGATGCGGGAAGTCAGCGCCAGACTGTGGCAGTAGTACGCTGGAAAGGGAAACAGCGTGTATGAACCCAAGTCCTGCTGGGAGGCGTTGTATTCGTACCTCGCTCTGAAGTATTTCGGTGGCGAGCTCTTCCAACGTTGAGCGCTGATATGCCTGAGTAAACGAAACGGATACGTATTGATACTCCTAGACAAGCTGCGGCCATGCTCACGCCGCATCGGAGAGCCAAGCCAACTGAGACCGAAGAAAAGTAAACATTTCATATGTGGCTGACAAAGCTGTATCCTCCACCTGCTGCGAGCTTTCGAATAAATACACAGGTTACCCGATGCCCGTTCAGGTCATCTACGTACCGGGGCGGGGTCCTCTGAAACAGAAAATGCCTGAACAGCGTCGGCTTGCGCGCCTTGGCTTGAACCAGATTCAACCCTCTCGATGACTTGTTGTTCGACAGGAGCAGCGCTCGGACTCTGAAGATTGGGAAAACCCGCAAAAGTTTTCAGCAGTGTCGAGCAGCAGCGAACGTTCCAAGCGATAATACGACCAAGTGCAACTAGCTCACAGATACATCAGCAAAAGACACTGCAGTGCTTGCTCGCACCGTTGTCGGCGAATCGCTTGCCCCAGGCTCAGCCCCTCGACAGAGCTTAGCTCCCATTGCACGAAAATATAGAAAACGAGTATTATATATGCTACATATGCAAACTACGCGTTTTGCTCTTTTGATTTCAGGAACTATGCTCTGACTAAGGAGTGCGAGGTACAATAATAATGCGTTAAAGTCAATGAGAATCTTTGATACCAGCAGTAAGCTCCAAGTCCTGACTCGGAAAGAGAATGGTACGGTGAAACGAGCTTTCTTTAGGTGTCTCGTTAAGGATCGATCTCTGGAAACGCCATTTATTGCAATTCACTAAGATTCAGAACTGTGCACAATCTGCAAAAATACGCTCTCGGCATCAGCTGTAAAGTACTGCACCCTTAACGCGATTTTCGTCTTCGGACTCGGAGCACGGTTTGCCACACTAGGTCAATTTAAGGAGAACAATCTTTTGTCCAGAGACCGATGCGTCCTCGTCGAGGAACAAATGAAATAAGACGAAGAGCTAAGTCTGGTAACATACCAAGTTGTCCTAAACTATATTTCCGATGCGAGTGATGTTTACTTCACTTCAAGAAAACGAAATGTTCAATAATTCAACAGTTCAACAGTGGCAGCTCGCGGTCTGCAAATGAAGGCGTGTGTATGAATGAAGACTTTGCACTTTCGTATGATAATGATGATACTTGATTGTTGATAGGCTCTGTCTGACGCAGTCGTGTCACTCGTCACAGACGAGAGGTCACAGTGTGACCTCTGAATTGTCTCGTGTCAATTGTGAGCTCTTTTGTTTTTCTGATTTCTCAATTGAATTCTCAATTCTTTATTCTCGACGGAGCTCTGGATACTTGTAACACCCGTTCGATTGGTAGCCACACCCTTGTTCTAGCGCTAATACATATCGCACGTCAGTAGGAACGCGAAGCTTGCCTATTGTGGTCTGCAGGACCCGAGTAGCAAGTGATTATGTGCGAGGTAGCTGACGACGAGCTCCTGACCCGCGAGGTGCGCGACTGGAAAGGGGTGCATGTCATCTGCGATGCCCCCTCAGCCTGCAGCCAGAAGGTAATTACTGCGCTGGTGACCAAGGACATCCCCTGGGAGTATAAACGTATAGACATACTCACCCGTGAGAACCGGCTCGATTTCTTCATGGGCGTGAACCCACGGGGCGTTATCCCCGTGTTGGTTAATGATGGCCGCGTATTCATCGAATCGTGTGAGATCGTGAAGTACCTCGAGGACGCATTTCCGGGCCACGGCCCAGAGTTGTACCCTCGTTCGCTGCGCCCCAACATCGATAAGCTCCTCGAGATGGAGGATAACACGCACACCCACCGAAACGTGTTTTCGCACGCCGGATACCTCCTCCCAGTGCGCCTAGCTATAAAACAGTGGTTTAGCAAGGAGCAATTGGACGATTGGCTGAGGAAGTCGCCCGGCGATGTGCGCTCCGCAAAGGGCGTCTCCCAGAGCAAAGAAGAGCACTACGCCAAGTGGGATCGGCTGTACAAGAATAACGGGGCCTCCCCAGCAATGTTGTTAGAGGCTTTTGCGGAGGTTAGACTCGTCCTCCTCTCCGATAATGGGTTCCGCTTGTCGTGGGTAATGGGTATAGTTCATACAACAGTTGTCAGGGTCGACTATAGGGGTTCACCCTAGTTTTTCGGTATCCCATGTAGAATAATATGACTCACTCAAGCCTCTTACCAGCTGATGTCTGCACCACTTTGCTGTTGCAAACCTTTTTAAACCAACTAACCTTCACCGATTCACTTAATGCAGTCGGCCTCGCGGTGCTTCACGTGGCACAGGTAGACAAATTCTACACGCATATAGAAGGACTGCTGGGAAAGAACAGCTTCGTGCATGGGGACCAGCTCACACTATCCGACATCGCTGTGGTCATCGGCGTGAATCGCCTTACCCTCTCTGGGTACTTCACATCTTGCATCCAGTTCGCCTCACACTGCGACGCTAGTTCGACTACCCAAGTTGCCCTTCCAGCGCATTCTATGCATCCCAAGAAACATTCCTTTCTGCATCTTCATATTTCTTGCCCCCGGCAAAATGCACCCTGTTCAATCCATACTCGCAGCCTCAGAGCATAGGCTGCGTCTTGACAAGAACCTCACATTGGTCGAAGGAGAGCAACTACTTTGCAGCTCGAAGCGTTGCACTCATAATTGATTCCGTTTCTTGGGAACCTGTTGTATCCGGCAACAATCCTCTTAGCTGCATGCTTGCCTGTCCACACCTGTACAAGGGAGCGTGTCGTTTGCTCAAACCTAGCGTGTCTCACACTTTTCAACTGGAGTTTGTGAGGACCTTTGAATCGAACGATTACCCTCTGCAGGTATCCCTTTCACCGTAAACCCAACATCGTAGCGTGGTACAAGCGAGTCAAGCAACTTCCCAGCCTTGCACTGATCTTCTACTCTCCTCAACCACCGATGCATGTGATTCTTTCCGCCTGCGCTGTTCAATACTATCGTTGGCTCAAGGGTGCGCGTGCCATCGATATCATCGAGCCACAGTGTGCCCCAAGCAGGTTGCGGCGTTTCGTGCCCCCTTGTGCCGTCCTCGGGGGCGTTGCCATGCTTCACCATGCACTCCCTGACCAATGGTTGGCAGCTCTCTTGTCACTTGCAACTATGTATTTCATAACTCTCGCACGGCCAGTGAAGTCTTGGTCGACCATAATATGGGCGCCACACCTTCACGAAATGGATCTCGAAACGGTTTTCCGCCCAAGTGAGGATCTCATCCGAAAGCTCAACGTTCCGAGTTTCTTGACTGGGAAGCCCCAATCTATCTTTGGTAAATACTCTTGAGTATTATAAGAAGATTATGAGGAGTAACCTCATGGAGAGGCATCAAATGCATAGTTGTATCGACGTGTGGTCCGTGAACTGCCCCAATACATCGGATATCTTTGCTTTGTTGACTCGGCACGAGGCAGGTTTTCCCACTTTTGAGGTATGTAAGCAAACATGAGCGATTCTATTACTTTTGCATTCCGTGGTATGCGTCGAAGCATGGTTACTGCAAAACGTGCTTAAGGAATGGCCATCAATGATGAGGTCTGCCATTTGTTGTAGTCAAGTGTACATTTGAAAAAACCCATCCCCAAAATTTGGGTATCCCTTAATAGGCCACTTTGACAGGCGAGTGTGTATTCATTTTTTTGTCAAGTGCATTGAGTGGTGTCTAAAATGCGATGGCGCTTCAAGGCATCTTGACACTATAGCATGAATTGAATACAGTGACATAAATACAATACCCACCCGCGGGTTCTATTGATAGTTCGAACAGGATAGTTATTGAGCTACCGTGCATACAATTAAGCACACTAATAAGTGAATGATTTGTCTATGACAACTAGGTGCTACCGCCGCCAAGACTCTATATCGACATGTTCGATAACCGATACTATCGATATATCGAATCTATCGCCGATTGTCGGATTGAAATGTCGAAATATCGATTGTGTAGGTTTCGGTGTTCAATATTCAACTTATAGCAAATTTTGTATAAATGCCCAAAGTATCAATTATTTATCGATTGTGCCGATTATCGATATCATTTTCCGGATAGCGGAATGTATCGATACCGAAAAATATCGATCGGTGATAACGATATCGGAATGGACGAATGCAATGTTCCTCAGGAACGCACGTGTCACGGTTCTATGCGAACAATATGTGTGACGTTGCTGTTGTTGAACGGTAACAGCCAAACGCAATATTCTGGAGGGTTATGAGTGTAGCGGTCTGTTGACCAGGAGTGCTTGCTTGAGCCCAATTCTCCTCATATCTCTAATGCTCTCACGCATCGCATGCGTTACCACCATCGGGTTGTGAACCCGAGAGCACTAGGTGAACTTCCCGCATCGGCTGGTCGATATAGCCATTGATGCTCGCATGTTGTTCAGTGAATGCTTGAAGCGAAGACGCGTCTTATCAGGACACTTCGGTTCTTCAAGAACTTGTCTTGCTTCGCCATCTCGATGCCATGTACTTGGCCTCTCGATGACAGATGTCACTCACCTTAGGTGGATGACAGACATTATGATTGTACATGTCATAGTCGACCGTACTGACAATACTTGACGACTGTATGTCATTATGACACATGACATGACATGCCATGACATGACATGACATGACATGACATGTATGACAGGTATGATATGTATGACACATATGTCATCGGTCATATCCCTGACAGATCTCCCCTCTTAGAAGTGTTGTGACCTTGTCGCGATTATGAACAAGGGACGGCGATGTAGGGGCTGGCAGAGCGTGGGGGTATTGCTGGGTGCTAAAATGGCGGTGTATCTCTGTTGTGGTTGAGTGTGGGGTGTTGTGAGGGATTTTGGGTTTGAGATGTGGGTGCGGCATTGGAGGGCAAGTTTTTTAAATATATTAACGAAGAGGTTCGGCACCCTGTTAGGTGACACCGTTCCAGCAGAACAAAACAACACTTTACAATTGGGCATTCACTGCGGCTCGCGTGTCGTGCGCCCAGGTCGCGGCACGAGCGGCTCCTGCGGTGAATGCCCCCAACCTGCCACAAGGCCTAGTTTGTTCGGTTGTGAGGACTGAACCAGTCTCACAAGGGTGCAAGTAACACTTACAGGGAATATGGTACTGGGACCATAGGTTGATATCGGAATACTTTGTATACTGTCGGATATTTCTTTATACTTAGATGAACTTTCACTGTTTGAAGTTACAAGACACCAGAGGTCAGTGCCAATGTGTAACTAATTCAAAAACTAGCATGAGAGCTTGTTCAGCTCTTTAAGTAGTAACATGTCGACTCGAATTCCCTCAGATCTCATCCGAATTCGACAGTCACAGTGCTCAGTCACTTCATGTTCACATATCCTATGACAGGTCTTGTCATTTGGCCCTTGGGCTGCAGCTGCCAGTCATACAATGATCTCTGCTCTGAATTACTGAATAGTCATAGATCTGATGATGTGGCAAGAACTGGGGCTCTCCTGGTTTCCCTCCAGTTCTGTGTGGCTGTTTGAATATGAAATGGTTCCCACCATTTCTGGGATGGTTTCCCACCAATTCTCTCAACCTTCAAAACTCACTTTCGGGTCAGGCATTTCTGTCAGTCATTTCTGTCAGACCTCTCGTCATCTGGTCATATAAATGCCTGTCATTGGTGACTGTCATAGTACCCGTCACTCGCCATTCTGACACGTCGTCATTCTGTCTCGTGACTTACCCTAGCACAACTCTCCCCCCCCTAGGCGCGCGCTTACGTCCTCGCTAGCGTTTAGTGTTCGCCTGCATTTACATTGTCTGGGGATCAACAAACATGCACAGTGATGCTGGCTGCTAAGCCTCGGGTTCTCGGGTCCCGTGCCCCTCAGTCCTCGGGTCTGAGTCCCCCTGGCTTCTAAGCCTCGGGTTCTTGGGTCCCGTGCCCCTCAGTCCTTGGGTCTGAGTCCCCTTCCGCGCTGGAGGTTTCCCGAGGCTCCGTCCCCGAATTACGCTGCCAACGCTTAAACGGTTCTGTCGCCCTGGTACTCCTCTCGCTCTGCGGGTCTTGCGCTGCTTTGCGCCCTGAGGGTCTTAGACCTCAGTATCTTGTTCCTGCATCGGGATCTCGTCCGTCTGCGCTGTCAGAGTGGCGATGATGTCCATGACTGCTGCTGCGCTCTCCTCGCTCATGCGCTTCCCCAACTTCAGTCCACAGAACAGATGGTGCAACAAGGTGCGGGGAATCGCGTACACTGCTTGCGCTGACCCCATGCCTCGTGGTCTGGACACTGAAACTCCTGCCTGCGATGAAGTCTCGTGCTTTCCCAGCACAGCTCTCGCGGGACATGGTGTTGCGTGGGTACACTGCAGCAGGAGTACGGGTAGCACAGCGTTCGTCCAGATATGTGTAGGTTTCATGTAGGGTGTCCCATACCTACAGTAGGAGACGGGGTGAGGAGCGGGCAAACCCTTCATCACAGATCGCGTGTGCAGCCCTCGCAGAGCATCTCCCGCTGGGTTCTCAATGAAGTAGTATGCTGGGTCGTAGTACTCGATGATCTGCCGAGTACGCTTCACTCGCCGATCAGCCAGCTCCAGGTCCGGTACTCCCACAGTCTTGGCCTTGCTGTACTCCTTACATGGTGGGCTCGCCCAGATCACGTCGAAATAGTGTCGGGGGTACAGCCTGTAGTTCCAGTGGAGAATGTCCTCGGTGCATGTTGCTTGCCACCTAGGAAGAATATCCACAGTCACCACTTCGCAGCCGTCGAACTGTCGTTGGAACTGCTGTTCTACAGACCCAGTCCCACAGAAGAGGACGAGGATCCTCACAGGATGTTGCACCTTCGTAAGATGCGGCTGATAGACCTGACTGGCACCCTTACTGTAAACCTTCGGGGTGGGGGCTCTCATAGCCATGAGCTGAGCCCTCTGCTCCAGCTGCTGACCGTGCGTCTCCCTACGCCTCTTCTCTGGGGCCCTCCTCTGCTTCTCCTCATCGGCCTCAAAAGCCCTTAGGGGTTCCAGCCTGCCTCCCTTGCCCTCCAGGTCTTCTCGGGTCCGCCACTGGCTGTGACTGTGTGGTAATCCCTTCCACTTGGTCAACCACTCCTGTACTGACCCGCCAGTTTTCCCGCCTAGCTTTCTGAAGCGCGTGCGAATGATGCGCTCCACCTCGCGCTCCTTCTGCCCTTCTACCATTACTGGCGGTGGTGCCATCTCCTCCCGTCTGCTAACAAAGTGATCTGCGCCTGACTGTACTGGGCTGAGCCTGTCTGCAGTGAAAGTGTCATGTACCTTCCAGTGCACGGGCAGCTCCAGTCTGTATGCTGACGGGGCTCCTCGGTCCTGTACTGGCAGTTCTTGCTGTCGATCGCTGTACAAACACTCTACTACTCGCAGAGGTCCGTGCCGCAATTTGCGCAGCTTGGGTTTCAAGCCCCTGTCACCGGGCAACGTCAAGTGCTGTCCATCCACCCACACCTGATCATTCACCTTATACTGCTGGAGACGGTGCCGTGCATCGAACTGCTCTATCATACGCTGCTGAGCCAGTTGCAAACCTTCTCGTGCCGCCTGCAGCTGCTGCGCGAACTGCTTGGCCAACTGGTGAGCGGTACCCTGCTTGTCCGCTGCTGTGCGACCTCCCTTCCTCCTCTTTGCGCCTCCCTCCAGAGCTGCGTTCATGAAGAGGTCCAACTGGGTCGCTGGCGCATGTCCGTACACCAGTTCGAACGGTGAGAACCCTGTCACTGCCGACTTGGAGTCGTTGATGGCGTACTCCACTGGAGCCACCCACAGGTCCCAATCCTCCTGGTTCTCTGCCACGTAACAACGCAGCATGCGCTCCACAGTGTGGTTACTGCGCTCAGCCTGGCCATCACTCTGCGGGTGATAAGGGGTGGTGCTGGCTACCTTCACGCCCATCAGTCGCATGAACTCCTGAGTCAGAGCGTCTCGAAAGCGCGGGTCCCGGTCGCACACAATCTTCATCGGGGCCCCGTGCAGTCGCCACACTGCATCCATGAACATTCTGGTCACCACCTCCGCTGAGCTATCGTTATACGCCATTGGGACCACGTGCACCATCTTACTCAGTTTACAAGTAAATGTAGCAAAGGCATTCACACCTCTCTCTGTCGTGGGGAGCCCAGTGACAAAATCTATGCTCACCACTTCCCACAATCGGCTAGGCACAGTGTGAGGCTGTAACAGGCCTGCTGGGTATCCTTGGCGCGGCTGGGTTTGCTGACAGGTTACACAAGTCTTCACCCATTCAGCTACGTCCAGGTCCATTCGCGGCCACCAGAATCGTCGTCTGACTCTGTCCAAGGTCTTGTCCCTCCCTGTGTGACCTGCTGCAGGTGCTTCATGAGCCTCCCTCAAGACCAGCTCTCTCAGAGGGGAGTCGGGAGCTAATACCACCTGATAGCGCCCTTCCGCCACTCTATCTCCAGATGATGTTACTCACCAGCCGAAAATGCTCGGTGCGGTGATGCTGAGTGGCCAGTAGTTCCTGCTTCAGGGCTGAAAGGTACTCACTGCGCCTGTGCTCTGCCCGTAAGGCACGCAGAAACATGCCCGGTTCCACCACACCTGCCTGGTCCCTGATCTTAGCTGCCGCACCCTTGAGAGTCACTGCTGGTGATGCTGAGGGTCTTACCCTTGGAGCTGTGATCTCGTCGAAGTGCTTTCGCTGTGGCTTGGCCAACACTACCAAGACGGGCCATGGAATGGGCAACTCCTGTAAAGCTGTACGGTGTCCCCTTTCTTCGCCAGGAGAGGGTACCTGGTCCTTTTTGTCGCACCACTGGTCATTTTTGTCGCTGTCGCAGAATATTCTTTTGTCGCGAGACCACGCACCGCACAGAATCTTCTCAAAAAAACAGTGAATTCTGTTCGTTCCCTTAAAGGGGTAAAGCAGGTTTTCAGAAAATAAATGGAGACATGAATTCGACATCGTCGTTCGAACAGTGTCAAGGTGCCCCAAAAATTTTCGCCATCCAAAATTTTAAACTTCAGGTTGTCGCAACTGTCTGTCAACCGACGGATCGGACCTTCGACCGACCGCTAGATCAGTCAAAATGAAATCTGACTCGGAAACCGAATCTAAATTTTGTCGCAAGCATGTAGAAGATACAGCAGCCCTCCGTCGACTGTTTACTTACCGACGGATCAAACCGTCGAACGACCGCTCGATCAGAAAAAAATGAAATCCGCATCGGAAACCGAATCTAGTTTGTGTCGCTAGGATGTCGAAGATACAGCAGCCCTCCAGTCGACTGTTTGTCGACCGAACGATCTAACCGTCGACAGACCGCCCGATCAGTAAAAATACAGAAATCCGCTCGATCGATCAGAAATCCGCATCGGAAATCGAATCTTGGGGCTGTCACAAGAAGTGTCGCAAGACTGTCGCAAGGATCTAGGATGTAGAAGATCCAGTACAGCAGCCCTCCAGAGTCCAGTCGACTGTTTTCCGACCGCGTGTCCGCGTCACAGTCCGCGTCACGGTCCCATCTTCCCAAGGTCACCGTCACCACATCTTGAACAACTACAGTATCCTTTAATCTTAAGCGACCGACAACCTATATTGTAATTACCAGGCGCCGACAACGACCAACCGACCTCCGCGGCGTATTGATGTTCTTCGTTTGTTTTTTTTGTTTGACTATTTTAGTTTCTGACTAGCGCACTGTTCCCTACAGTGTTGTTTACTCCGCCCTTTTTTGTACTTTGTTTCTGCGCTGGGATTGCGCCCTTGGAGCCCCTAGACATTTTCCTTGTCCCCAACACGCATGCCTTGTATAGCGCGCTGTTCTTTTTGCAGGATCTAGTGCGTTGAACGAAGGCAACAGAAAACTTGGCTGCTAGCTCCCTTTAGCATTTCGGTTTGATTTCGTTGGCAGTGCTTGAATTCCGTCCGCCGGGAATCTTGCACGCCGACTCCCATCTCTGCTCTTTAGCGTGCAGTTATTTGCAGAATCTCGTGCGCTGTCGGTGACTGACGCATTGCCTCCCTTTCCGGAGTTTGTTTTTACGCTGGGAGTGCTTGGAGCCCGTTGGGCATCTTGCCTATCGGGTTGGGTTCGATTCCCAACACCTCTGCTGACTGGCGCGCTGTTTTTTTGCAGGTTAGCATGCGTTTTCGGCGTCAACATTGCTGTCTTTTTTATTTTCGTGCGTTGCTGTTACGATGTGCATGCTATTGTTTTGACTATCCTAAATTGTACTTATTTACAGATCTGTGCCTGCAGGAACTCTGCGATTTTTGGCCGTCTGTAGCACTGGAAGGAGCTGTAGGCAACTCTGCCGATTTCCAAGACTGCTATTGCTTACTTTAGGATAGATGAACTGTTTTAATTGATTGATCGATACGTAGTTTTTGTTTGCTGTCTCGTTCCATTTACATGCTTTAATATTGTAATAATATTATATGTTAGAGTATAGCACAATCCTGCTTGCATCCTTCAGTGTCCATGCATTGAATGTGCCTAGATATTGTAATAATAGGCCATGTTTAAACTGTGTCAAATTCCTGTGTGAAACAATAGACCCGTTATCGACCTGTGTTGTTCACCACGGGTAAGAAAATTTTTCTTAAAATTTTCCTAAATTTTAAAGACAAAAATGACCATTTTATCATTTTCGTCGCAAGCTGCGACAAAAATGACCGTTTGGTCATTTTCGTCGCAGCCTGCGACAAACGAATATTCTTGCGACAGCGACAAAAATGACCATCGGTGCGACAAAAATGACCCGCTACCCCAGGAGAGATGAACATCCGATTGGGCTCCCCTTGCTCGTTCACTCGGGGTATGGTCTCCGCAATCTCCATTCCGTACTCTCGCAGCAAGGGCCGCCAGTCAGCCTGCGGGAAGTCAGGCAACAGGAACAGCGCGGCTGTGCTCTGGGGGGCGTGCCGGGCCTCTGAAGCGTAGTGCCTTAGGATGTCTGCAATGCTCACCTTGGAATCCGAGAAAGGTGGGTTACACCACACCACGCGACCCCTCCACTGTTCCTTCAGGCAATCTGTCCAGAACGTGTCCACCTGCCGGTTCTGCCCCATGAGGTCGCAGCATGCATCCACCTGGAACCGTCCACCCAACACTTTCGCGTACTTGGCTTGTAGTCGACTGAACTCGGACGGAATCAGCTTCCAGTCCTGATTGTCTACCAGGGGTTCCCCAGGTCGCATCCTTGGTGTGGGCTGCTGCTGCACCGCTGCGGGCTGCTGCTTCCCTGCTGGCTGCTGCTCACTCTGGGCTCGTGTCTGGACTCCCGCCATTGCCGGTAGCGCGGCCATCCTTTCCACTGTGACCATAGCGTCCAGCCATAAGTCCGGCGTTTCTGCCCACCAGAGGCCGTTCAGCTGAGTTAGCTTACCGATTACTTTAGGCTCACTGACCGGCGGGTACTCATCTTCCTCCTCATCCGACGAGCTGAGCTCCAAGTCCAGGGGTGAAGTGGGATCTTCCTCCTCTACAACCTTCTTCAGGCCAGCCACCACGTTCTCCTCTTCTTCTGATTTCCCTTTAGCTCCAGCTGCTCTTCTGCCCTCCTCTGCAGATACCGGCTGGTCAGTGCTCGGGTCCACATACCCAGCTTCCTTAAGCCCTTCTCGCGCCGTCGCCTGCACATAGTCCGGTCGCCGCGAAGCAGCGTCTGGTACCACCAGTGTGCGTCCTGGCACGTGCTCCATTGCGTGCACTCCTACCTCCACCAGATCTTCATCATACCAGATACCACCTGGCCTGGCGTCGGCTGAGCTCACGTCCAGGTGCAAATAACCACTTCAGTGGAGCATGATCCCCCATCAGCCTGAACTCCGTGAAGATCAAGTAATGTCTCCATGTCTGTGTGGTGCAGTGGTGAATCGCGGCCAGCTCTCGCTCGCCTGCGTGGTAGTTCTGCTCGGCTGAAGAGAATTGCTTACTCTCGAAGGCTATGGGTTGCAGGCCCTTGCCTAGATCCTGCATCAGCACGCCAGCTAATGCCACTGCACTCGCATCAGTCTGCACAACAAAGGGGCTGGTGCCGCGATGTGCTGCTTCCTGATCGGGCAAGATCAAGGTCGGTGCAGTGGTGAAAGCGGTCTTGAGGCGTTCAAAGGCGTGTCCCTGCTCCGGTCCCCATTCCCATGGCACTAGGTTCTTGGTTAGCTTGGTCAAGGGGTGCGCTAAGTCAGCAAAACCCTGTATGTACCGTCGGTAAAACCCAGCCAAACCCAAGAACTGTCGCACGTGCTTCACCGTTTCCAGTCGCGGCCAGTCCCGTATGGCTGCTATCTTGGAACCCGGTCTTTTTTGTCGCATGCATGGTCATTTATGTCGCTGTCGCAAGAAATCTTTCTGTCGCACGTCAAAAATTCCGAATCTTCTGAAAAAACCGGAAACGGGCAGTCGTTCCCTTAAAGGGACGATGCAAGATTTCACAAAAAAAGGTTGGGGGACGAAATGACATCGTCATCGGAACACTGTCAAAACTGCTCAAAAAATTTCCACATCACAAATTTTGATGTTCAGCGTCGTCACTCGCCTTTGGAAGATACACCATCCCCCCATCGACTATTTTTCGACCGCCCGATCGAATCGTCGACCGAACGATCGGACAGTCAGATGACAGATGCTTGAAGAAGGGCATCTTCAAGTTGTCGCAAGGATCTTGAATACAACACAATCCTACATCAACTAATTTTCGACCGATCGATCGAATCGTCGACCGAACGATCGGACTGTCCGATCTCGCGTGCTAACGGATACGTTTCCGCAGACAAGATCTTGAAATTGTCGCAGCGATCTTGAATATACTCCAATCCTACATCAACTAATTTTCGACCGATCGATCGAATCGTCGACCGAACGATCGGACTGTCGGGTCTCGCGTGCTAACGGATACGTTCCGAAGACAAGATCTTGAAATTGTCGCAGCGATCTTGAATATACTCCAATCCTACATCAACTAATTTTCGACCGATCGATCGAATCGTCGACCGAACGATCGGACTGTCGGATCTCGCGTGCTAACGGATACGGTTCCGAAGACAAGAGCTTTAAGGGTAGGGTGCCGTGAGGTTTCAAACCATTTTTCTGGAATTAAATTTCATAACAGAATCCATATTTAACTGATACATAAAGTGACTAACTTTCAAGAAATCTTAGAGGCGAATTTTGCAACATGACCCCCTATTTTTATTGGTTAGGATCCAAGAATGGTGAGTCAACGTGGTATAAAAAAAACCTCAGGCAAATTCTCGGAGTCATTTTCGAGAAATATTTTTTATAAAATCAAATAGTGATAATTTAGTATATGCAATCGATACATAAATTCTAAAAATAAATCTACTCCGAGAATTTGCCTGAGGTTTTTTTTATACCACGTTGACTCACCATTCTTGGATCCTAGCCAATAAAAATAGGGGGTCATGTTGCAAAATTATGCGCTATAAATTTCAACAAGTGGCAGCTTTGCAATGAAAATTTAATTATGTTAACTATGGAAATTGTAATCAATACTTTTTTATTCGTGAGATCACGGCACCCTACCCTTAAGTTGTCACAGCGATCTTGAATACAACACAATCCTCCATCAACTAATTTTCGACCGATCGATCGGACCGTCGACCGACCGCCCGATCAGTTAAAACACAGAAATCCGCTCGATCGATCAGAAATCCGCATTGGAAATCGAATCTTGGGGTTGTCACAAGAAGTGTCGCATAGTCGCAAGGATCTAGAATGTAGAAGATCCACTCGGGATACGATACTCACTCGATCGTCGTAGGTCACATCTTGAACAACTACAGTATCCTTAAGCGGCCGACAACCCGTCATTCCGAGGCGCCGACAACGACCAACCGACCTGTGTATTGCTGTTTTCTGTTTTTTTGTTTGACTGTATTAGTTTCTGAATAGCGCACTGTTTCCTGAAGTCCTGTCTGCTCCGTTTTTTTTGTGTACTTTCGTTGTTTCTACGCTGGGATTGCGCGCTTCCGATCTCCAACGCTCATGCTCTGAGCGCGATGTGCTTTTTGCAGGATCTCGTGCGTTAAGCGACGGCGACTGAAGTCCTGGCTGCTGGCTCCCTTTTAATATTTTGTTTTGACTTTGGTATTGCGTCAATTCCTTCGGGAATTTTGCAAGCCGACTCCCATTTCTGCACTTTAGCGTGCAGTCGCTTACAGCAATTCGTGCGTTGTCGGCGACTGGCGCACTGTCTCCCTTTCCGAACTTCGTTCGTTTTTATGGAGGGAGTGCTTGGAGCCCGTTGGGCATCTTGCCCGTCGGGTTGGGTTCGATTCCCAACACCTCTGCTGACTGGCGTGCTGTTTTTTTGCAGGATAGCATGGGATTTCGGCGTCAGCAATGCTGTCTTTTTTTTTGTATTGCCTTTTTGCAGTTACGATGTGTGAGCTATTTTCCTGATGACTATCCTGACCCGTACTAATTTACAGATCTGTGCCCTCAGGAACTCTGTTTCGCCGTCTGTCGCACTGGATGGAGCTGCACGCATGTCGGCCGAGTTCGAAGACTGTTATTGCCTACTTTAGGATATTTGAATTGTTTAATTCTATCACATTTAGTTTTAGTTTGCTTGTTCGTTCTTGCTACATGCTTTTACATTGTAATAATAGTATATGTTGGATTGGAGCAAATTCCTGTTTGCATCATGCAGTGTTCACGTGAAGATTGTGCTCTGATATTGTAATTATAGAGCATATTAACACTGTGCAAAATTCCTGTTTGAAACAATAAACCTATTATTCGTCTGTGTGTTTTACCACTGGTTTGTTTTTCGAAAATTTTTAATAAATTTCTGATAATTTTTTGCGACAAAATACCCCTGGAAGTCTATTTTGTCGCAGCTGCGACAAAATAGACCAGCAGTGACATTTATGTCGTACATGCGACAAAACGATCTGCGACAAAAATGACAATCAATGCGACAAAAATGATCCGCTACCTGCAATCTTGTCTTGCTGTGGTCGGCAGCCAGTGCGGTCAATGACATGTCCCAGGAAACGTACCGAGCGTTTAAAGCATCGTAGCTTGGACTCCTTCAGCTTGACTTTGTTCTGTCGACATACCTCCAAAACCTGCCGCAGGTGGTCCAGGTGCTCCTCGGGGTTGCGTGAGAAGATCATGATGTCATCCACAAAAACTCTGACGAACGGCAGGTGGCCCAAGTACTTCTGCATCATTCGCTGCCAGCACGAAGGACTATTGGACAGCCCCATTGGCATGACCAACCACTCATATGCTCCAAACGGCGTGGTCATGGCGGTCTTCTCCACCGCTTCTTCTTCCATAGGGACTTGCCAAAATCCCCACAATGCATCAGCGGTAGAAAAGATGGTTGCTCCTTGCATGTCATCGATAAGAGCCTGCACGTCCGGTAAGGGGTAACGGTCTTTTACAGTGATCTCATTGATCTGTCTGTAGTCAATTACCAGCCTTAGTTCCTTCGGGTTCGAAGGCTTGGGCACCATCAACACCGGACTGCCCCATGGCGAGGAAGAAGGGCGGATGTACCCTTTTGCCAGAAGCTCGTCTAACTGTACACGCAGCTGCTTCATTTCCTCCATGGATAGTTTGTAGCATCGTTTATGCCGAGCTCCCTCCTTGTACTCAAGGTCCAATACCAGCGGCGATTTGTGCTCTCGATCCACCACGCCCTTGGGTAGTAGTACCATCCCTACCACGTCCTGGTACCGCTACTTCAGCTTCACCAGCTCGTCCAGGATCCATTGTGGTACCTCTGCATCCTCCTCATCCGGCTTGGCCTCCTTGGTCTCACCTTTGTGCTGCTTGACCTTGCTGTTCGCGCCGCTGTGCTCATCACTAGGTGTCGCCGCAGCAGCTGGTGCCTCCTTCCTGAAACAGCTATGCCCATCTTTGATTTGCTCTGTCTCAGCTTCTATAGGTGCTGCCAGTACTGGCTCGCTAACTCTGCGCGATCTCCTGTGGTTCACCCCTCTGCCCCTCCGCTGCTCGTGCTGCAGACGCAGTGCCTGCCCTGTTTTCCACAAACAGTATGCCTCCTCTTCCCACTCAGGTTCCAATTCCTCCGCGTGGTGCTGTGCAGCCTGCTCCCTGCGCTCTCGTGGAAGCATCTGGAACGCCTCCCATCTGGCTCTCGTGGGGTAAGGTCCCCAGTCTCGCACAGCAGGTTGCGCTGATGTGGGGCATGTCACCGGTCGCAGAGCACACACCTGCTCCTGTGCCCAGTCCTCCTGGTCTGTTGCATCTTGTTCAGATTCAGACGAACCGCTGTCGGAGATTAGGGTGGCCACGCTTGCTTCTGTACTGTCGCTGTTGCAGCCTTCCTCGTCAGAGGTAACTTCCCCCCCCTTTGCCTAGCGTTGTCACCCTCTGCCTCCGATGATGATGATGAAGATGACTCTGATAAGGCCGCAGAGGCCTCTAAGGGAGAGTTGGGGTCGTCGGTGGCCTCCATTTTAAATGTGCCATCCGGAGCCAGGTACATCAGGTACGCTTCCTCGCCGCTATTCTTCAAAGCCCGCAGGTCCTTCCTGGCCTGCTTAGTACTGATAAGCTGTGCCTCTACCAGTCCCATGGCCTGCCCAGACCCTGTAGATGATGACCCAGGGTTGCAACCCGCGATGACTACTTTCTGCGACCCATGTCCGAACTTCACGCTGCCATACTGGGCGTAGTCAAATGTGACCTTCTTCTGTGCTCGTAGCCAGTCTCCGCCCAGCACTATGTCCACTCCGAGTGCTAGTGGCATGACACGCAGTGTAACCTGTTTGGCATAACTGCCCTTGCGTGTCTCGGCTGTGAGCTTCGGACGGACGCAAGAGTTGGCGTCGTACACGGTGCCATCTGCCACCTGCACCTTCATCGGCGTCTCGTGTTTCTTGGGCTGGAGTTTAAACTTCTTGGCGGCCTCCACAGAAGTGAAGCTAGAAGAAGCTCCAGAGTCCACCAAGACTTTTACTCGTACTCTGCCTACCCAAGCCCAGAAAATCAGCAGAGTGGGCCCCTTCGCGTCCATAGCGGCTAGCACATCTCCGTCCAGCCACTCCCCCCAGCGTCCAGACCCCGCGTCCACCCCTATCTCTGGTCTGATGCTGGCCAGTTTGTGCAGTCCCGGCTCCTTCTCAGGCGGATTCAGCTCCTCATCTGAGTTGTCCTCTGGCAGATGGTACGTACCGGCCTCTGCTATCTTAGCCTGCCAGCGAGCTTGCCTGGTGATCAGATCTTCCGGTTCTAAATCACCGGGCCACGGCGCAGGTCGAGCTGCCTCAGCTTCCTGGTGCGCTCGGGTGATCTTCCTCAGCTGGTCAACACGCTCCCGAATTTGCGCCAATGCACTTCTGACTCTGTGCCCGTGCACTTCCACTTCTTTCCGCCTGCGCGTCAGTGTCTTGGCTGCCTCCCACGCTGCTGGTCTGTCACGTTGCACTCGCTGTTGTGCTCGCGACAGTGGCGGCGGTTTGGCGCGGTCTAGCCGTCGTCTCAGCGCGCGTCCGAAGAGTTGCCGGGGCGTCGCCTCTTCTCTGAACCTTGCCCGTCTAGCACCTGATGGCTGCAACGCACGTTGATACACACATTTGATACAAGGGTGTCCCTGGCTCCCTCGCCCAAACAGGGGGAATCTGATCTGTACCTCTGTAGGGGTGGATGCTTGTGCTGGTGGTACTTCTGGTTCAGCCTCGCTCGGAGCCACCACTGTGACCGGGTGGGATCTCTTCAGCCACCTCACCGCTCGCTTCATCTTCTCAGTCGCCTTCTGAGCCGGTCCCGGACCATACCTCATCCGGTGATCTTCCCTGAAATGGGTGTTCCACCGGTAGGGCTGGCTGTGTCGCCCCCTCGCAGACCCCTCCTCCAGAGGCCTGGTCCCGCTCCTGTCGGCCTCAGCAAGGGGCGGAGTACTCCCCCTGCTGGCTCCGGGACCTATGCCTTGCGACCGGGAGAGGAACTGGCCCCCGCGGCCTCTCCCTCGCCAAAATCTGAACCCCTCTCCTGCGCGATGACTGCGAACGTCTCCTCCATAAGTTCCGAGCTTGCGCCAGAGTTCTCCAGGGTCTCGAACGCCTCATCCCAGATGCACTTCACCCATGCGGCTTTCTTCTGCTGGTCGTGCTGCTGCGGGCAGTCCCTCGCCAAGTGCTCCTTAGATTTGCACTTCCTACAACCAGTGTACGTGGACGATCCAGGCAGCTGCCTGCCCTCCACCTCTGCTGGCGCTGTCGGTAGAGCGTAGCACTGCTCCACGTGCTCATCGAGGCACTCAACCAACGCAGCCACTGGAAAGGGGGACTGGTCCCTGGCTGCCTTCAGTCCCACCGGGTCCCGACGCTCCTCCAATGTCGCCTGCTCCACGTATATGCGAAGCAGTTCCGCCTCCCACCCAGCTGGTCCAGTTGACTGATGGAAGTCCACCTTGCCCAACAGCTCCTTATGAACTCTCGCGTGCAACTCTGGTGTCAGTCCACTGAGGAAGATGCCGGGTAATGAGGCTCTGCTGACTGGACCGGTGACTCCGTGTTTATGCAGGGACTCCATCAGCTCGAACGCTTCCATTAGAGCGTGGTGGAAGGTCCGCGCGTTCCTTCCTGCGTTCCTGCCAGAGGCCTGCCGAGACCGTGACAACATGCTGGGCAGAATGCTAAGGTGAGCGTCGCTGATGCAAGATCGAGCGAGGGTACCGATCAGATCGTCCAGCGTATTCATCTGACCGGTCAGAACCTTCTGGTTTAGCAACCCTTGGACTGATCCTTCCACCCTATCTCTGATGATCAAACGCAATTCTTCAGAGACAGTGGAGACCGTGGCTTCACTTCCCTCGTCGTCCTCGTTCATCTTCTTCGTGGCCAGCGCCCTCTTCACCTGCGGCTCCTTGAAGTAATCTTGCAGCTCCCTCATCAAAAGTTTTAACGGCTGCAGCAGATGACCAGATGACTTCTCACCCGTTGTCTGGTCTAGAGGACACGTGTACGTAGTGATGCGCTCCCTTAGCTTCCGTAAAGTACTCAGGAGTCTGTCCTCTGCCTCCAGCTTCTTCAGCCGTGTCTGCTCCAATCGTGCTGGATCGGTCTCTGACCGTAGTGGGGGTTCACGTTCCTGCTCGGACGCGTCTCTGCGAGGCGGGGGTCCACGTTCCTGCTCGGGTGCGTCTCTGCGGGGCGGAGGGTCTGGATCTGGCGGGGGCTGCTGATCGCTAGTACTCCGCGGCTGAGATTGTGGCGTTGTCACATCGGGCGTGGGAATGATGGGCAGCTGAGCTAAGGCTCCTGTCCAGGGGGGTTTGGTGCACTCCTGACAAAGAGGCACCTGCACACAGGTCCGGTTGGAACCCAGCATCACATCCCAGATTAATCCAGGGGTGACCCGGATCTGGCCCTCGGGCGATCGCAGTAAGCGACCACACCGGACACACCCTGCGCCTTCGGGTACCGTGTGACCTGTGTCGCTTATGAGCTGCATCACTGGACTGGGCAGGGTCTCGCGAACTCTATGGTTCTTTGCGTGCCCATAACTCACAGCTAAGTTGGAATACTTTGCTGCAATGGCGGTAGCTTCTTCCACCCCCGAGTTGTGCACCCTCACGTGGTCCCGGATACCTTGTTCCACAGTGATAGGAACTGAGGGGTATCTCCACTCCTCCAAGGCTGCTGTCTCCGAGCCCGAAGGTTGTGCTGAGGATACTGAACTCGACACTCCCCCTCCTGTCCCCGAGGTCTGCGCTGTGCTGGCTCCAGAGTGGTTATGCACCGCCAACTGCCATGCCTCATCCTCACTCAGCGTTGGATGTAAGGCTTTGGTGTGTTCGTACCACACCAAGTCTGTGTCCTTCGGTGTGGGGGAACGCACTGGCAACGGGTGAGGGGTACTCCTCTCCTGCAGCACTGTCCTCTGGGCAGCCATCATAGCTTCCCACCCCTCTTGCTCCCAGTGCACGTCTTCTCCTGCAGCCTTCGCACTGGCTATAGCCCGCTGTCTCTCCGCAGGCAGACACTCGAAGGCCTGGTCTCTAAGAGCTTTGTCCTTCAGCAGGGTTTTTACCGCCATCTCTGGCGTCAGGGAATGGTTCTCCTCAGCCGCTACAGCAGCCCTAGCAGGGAACATATCAACCCCCTATGGCCGGTCTGTGGCCGTACGATGAGGGTTGTGGCCGAGGTTTGGCCGAGTGTGATTTTGCTTGTTGGCCGAGACGAATTATGTAAAATTTTGAAAATTAACCCGAAAATTTTCGGTTTTTATGATATTGTCATACTTAAAATTAAAATTTTGCGCCTGCGGCGGGCAATTTTAGATTTCGGCCGGGATGGCCGAAACTTGGCCGATGGAAATCTTGAGTGTTGGCCGTACGACATAAAAGTTTGATATGTTCCCTGAGCCCTAGCCTTTCCCTTCTCCTCAGCTGTGAACTTGCTTCGCTTCTTGGGCTTCTTGGACTTCTTGGACTTCTTCTTCTTGAATCTTCGCCGCCCTCTGCTCCGCTCTCCACTGTCGTCACTGCTGCTGCTGCGGTATCTGCGCTCTCGCTCTGGTGATACTGATTTTTCACCGAGCGACGATTCGCTACCGCTGCTGCTGCTGGGGTCATCCTCAGGGAATCCTCGCTGGGCTGACTGGCTGTTGCTGGGTGCTGCCACCAATGATGCTGACTGATCTGACGGAACCACAGGGAGCACAGCAAACCTGTTGCTCTGAGCTGGGTGCTCATCTCGTCGGTTCAGAGGTCGTGCTCGTCCGAAGTTAATTCCCGCGAAGAACTTAACGGGAATTCCTCCTTCGTGTCTGAGAGCTCCATGTCTCAACATGCGAGCGTACTCCCTCGAGCTCACTTGGTCCTTCAAGTCCTGCAGATTTGTCACAGTGGCTGCGTACAACTGTAAACGACCAGGCTGGGTACGTGGTTCATTATTAAACCAACGTACGAGGGTTTCTTTCTCCTTCCTGGTAGCTGCCACCAACTGCAGCCTAACTGGGGTACTCTGCTGAGATCCAGCGCTCTCCCCACTATGGTCGCTCCAGAAGGAATTGTCATCCTCAGTCCACTTCAGCACCCTCACCTTCTGATATGGCCCTTTCCTGCTATGAACTCTACCGAGAACATCCTGCCCAGACAATCTTCCTGGGCCTTTATGCTGGTGTCTGGTCGAAGATCGGGATGGCGTACTGGCTGCAGGTGCTGAGGTTGAGCCGCTGACGGGTGCAACTGGGTCCGGGTTGTGAACTGGCAAGTCCGCAGGCTGTAACCCGTGTGTCTCTCTCAGCTGTCTGACCGAACGTACTCCTGCTTGCAGTTGCGACCCATGAGCCTCCAATGCAGTCACTAAGCCTGGACTGACTAGGTCACCTGACGCTGGCATCGGTGCTGGAGGGTTACCGGGTGCTGGCAGCTGGGGAAATACATCAGCGTAGCTGAGCTGAGCAGTGCTCGTGTGAGCCGCTGGAACGACACCCACATGGACTACCGGGGCAGCGCTTGCCAAGGTTGCTGGGGCAGCGCTTGCGTGAGCGGCTGAGGCGGCGCTCACGTGAGCCGCTGGGGCAGCGCCTGCGTGGGCCGCTGGGACCGGCCTGCGTGCGCAGTCGGGGAGCGCCTGCGTGGGCTGCTGGGGCGTGCGTGCAGCTGGGGCGACGCTTGCGTGAGCCGCTGGGGCAGCGCCTGCGTGGGTCGCTGGGACCGCGCCTGCGTGCGCAGTCGGGGTAGCGCCTGCGTGGACTGCTGGGGCAGCGCCTGCGTGAGCGGCTCGCGGACTGCGGGCAGCTGAGGCAGCACCTGCGATGGCTCTACTGCGCTGAATCAGCAGCTCTGTGCGCTCCGATAACCTCCTGGTTCGTTCTGCGCGTCCCTCGCTGGCTGCTGCTGCTGCTGGCTGCTGCTGGACCCCCCCTGGCGTTGCTACCGCTACGCTGGCCCCTGTCGCTGGTGTCGCAGAATTTTGGCCAGGGCCTCCGGCGGCCCCTGTTGCCATGGGGACCCGATCCCCCATCGTCGGGCAAGACACCGCTGCGCTGGCCCCTGTCACTGACGTCGCAGAAAATTGGCCAGGGCCTCCGGCGGCCCCTGTTGCCATGGGGACCCGATCCCCCATCGTCGGGCAAGACACCGCTGCGCTGGCCTCTGTTGCTGACGTCGCAGAAAATTGGCCAGGGCCTCCGGCGGCCCCTGTTGCCATGGGGACCCGATCCCCCATCGTCGGGCAAGACACCGCATCGCTGGCCTCTGTTACTGACGTCGCAGAAAATTGGCCAGGGCCTCCGGCGGCCCCTGTTGCCATGGGGACCCAATCCCCCATCTTTGGGCAAGAAGTGGTAGGCGCAGGTCCCGAAGTCAATAACGCAGACAAAATCGCTGGGTCAGGAGCACCGCCCTGCGTAACGTCAGTAAAGAACACTGCAGGAGATACTGTGCAGGAACCAGCGCTGAGCTGTGAAGCCAGTGGCAAGGGTCCTACTGGCGTTGGTTCTCCTCCCCCCCCTCAGGGCTGGTAGATCCTGCAGGGTTGACAGGGCCCGGGTGCAAGGGTGCCTGTCCAGAAGCAGCAAGGAAAGCAGGTGTAGAGGAAGGCTGCACCGGTTCAGGTGTGAAGGCACCGAAGGGAACCGGTGACACGGGTCCTACTGCAACGGAAGCAACCGGCACCTGCGTTTGCCATAGCGATCTCGGCTGTAGTTGGTGCTGGTGCGGTTGCTGCTGCTGCCAAAGCGATTGTCGTTGCAGTTCCAGTTGCTGCCGGTGCACGAATTGCTGAAACTCCAGCTGCTGCGACGTTTGCGGTTGCAATTGCGACTGGCTCACAAATTGCTGTTGTGGAAAAATCTGCTGCTGCGGTGTCATCATTAACCCGGCGTCGAAAGCAGCACCCGGAGGGTACGCAGCAAATTGTCCGCTGTAGTCGTACGGAAACGGCGGAAGGCCAGCTGTGTGTTGTACGGCAGACGGCGGGACTCCGAAGTGGGCGCCCAATTCCGACACTGCTGGCCCGAAAGACGTCACTGGTCGCGGAGATACACTCGCACCAGTGACGGGCTGTTGTGCTGGCCGTAGTCATTCGAAGTGTTCATCATCATTACGGTACGGCAGACGCGTTTTGGCGGTAATTTCGGCTAAAATATGTTTAATTACCGGTACAAACCGCCGGCAAAAATAAATCCTGCGGAAAGGTTGTCCAGAAATAAAGAAGATTTCTTCCGTAACAAAACGCAGCTGCTGTCGATTACGCTCTCAGCCTTGCGCACGGAAACGGCAGCAAGGAGGAGGCGTCGGTAGTCGTTAATTTCCGTACGATTTCGCCACCAGGGGGCAAATTGCGCAGGAAGATCACCGCACGAGGAGAAGGGCACCAAAATACGGTGCTGAGCTTGTAGTTCAAGTACTGTCGTACGGTGTCTGTCGTTTCAAGAATTGTCAAAACTTGCCCAGCGAGAATTTGCCGATTTAAACTGAAATTTCACCGGTAACTTGCGGAAAGGTCGCTGGAGAAATTCACACGCTGGTACGAGACAATTTCTGAAGGCGTGCAGTCGTCATCATTATGCGGGAACAAGTCGAGATAATTAACAGATATGTAGTGTTCTTATGAGAACAAGTCGTGCTTTGGTTGAGGCACGAACAAACGTCGATTCACAGCAGAAAGACAATTCGTGCGGAAAGATCACGTACGAAGCAGAAAAGCACCAAAATACGGTGCGGGTCTCGTCGTCCAATTGCTGTCGTACGGCCGTGTCGGTAAGGATTGTCACGGGTGTCTGCCGCTTTGAAGATTTGTTGAATTCAGGTCAAAATTCCAATCGCGCGAAGAATCCTGCGGAAAGGTCGCTCAGAGAAGGAAGGTTGGCCCAGCGGCAAACTGTAAAGTCGTAATTATGCGGCACAGGTCGATACGTTATGCAGATATAGTGTGTTCTCAGAAGAACAGGTCGTGCTTTGGTTGAGGCACGACTCCTTCGCCCAAGGGCGGAAAATTCAGGCTAAAATTGTGTTTGTACAACGCGTTGCGGAACGCAGATACTAACGGAAGTCGTGAACCACGACCACGCTGATACCAGTTGTTCGGTTGTGAGGACTGAACCAGTCTCACAAGGGTGCAAGTAACACTTACAGGGAATATGGTACAGGGACCATAGGTTGATATCGGAATACTTTGTATACTGTCGGATATTTCTTTATACTTAGATGAACTTTCACTGTTTGAAGTTACAAGACACCAGAGGTCAGTGCCAATGTGTAACTAATTCAAAAACTAGCATGAGAGCTTGTTCAGCTCTTTAAGTAGTAACATGTCGACTCGAATTCCCTCAGATCTCATCCGAATTCGACAGTCACAGTGCTCAGTCACTTCATGTTCACATATCCTATGACAGGTCTTGTCATTTGGCCCTTGGGCTGCAGCTGCCAGTCATACAATGATCTCTGCTCTGAATTACTGAATAGTCATAGATCTGATGATGTGGCAAGAACTGGGGCTCTCCTGGTTTCCCTCCAGTTCTGTGTGGCTGTTTGAATATGAAATGGTTCCCACCATTTCTGGGATGGTTTCCCACCAATTCTCTCAACCTTCAAAACTCACTTTCGGGTCAGGAATTTCTGTCAGTCATTTCTGTCAGACCTCTCGTCATCTGGTCATATAAATGCCTGTCATTGGTGACTGTCATAGTACCCGTCACTCGCCATTCTGACACGTCGTCATTCTGTCTCGTGACTTACCCTAGCACATAGTTGGTGCCCTTCAAGCAGCCAAGCACGAGTTCGCGTCGAAAATTATGAATGAAACTGCGGGCAAAGGCGTGCTTCGAGCACACGCATGGCAAAAAGGCATGTGTCAGGTGTCCTGACCCGAGCTGGCGCGTCGCCAACCATGAATTCCCACAACCTGTCACACAGGCCCGTCGGGGAATTCACCGCTGCCAACGCCCGCGTGGGTCGAATTCACAAAGACAAACATAATACAAACTGAGGGGAAAACTCATGGGAACACTGACTTTCACCCCCCATAAGGGGGGAGGTCTGTTGTGCCCTGTGTCACCCCTCGCCTGCTCGGATGTCACCTGCAGTGCCTGCTGTTTGCTCCGCTCGTGTGTCACGGTCCGTCCGCCAGCTTAAACTCAATTATCTTTCAGTTTAATCCGACTTTAGCCGAACCGAAACCCTATCTCACTGCCTATCATTTTCCAGTGCAAGCATATATATATATTATATTATCTGCTTTCACATCAAAAACACGCGTTCGGCTGCAATGTTGTCAAAAAGGTGCAGTCAGGTGTCTGGACTCAAGCTGGCGCGCCGTCAGCCTTGAATCCCCCCAACCTGTCACACAGGTCCGTTTGGGGAATTCAACGTTGCCACAGCCTGCGCAGGTCGATTTCACAAAGGTAAATATCATACAAACTACAAACTACAAACATGGGTTCGGCTACAACCTCGTCAAACAGCAAAAGTCAGGTGTCACGGCTCGAGTTAGCGCGGCTACGGTTGTGCATTCCCAAACGCCGGTCACATACGCCGGTTTGAGCATATTCAGCGAGCAAGCCCTGTCATGGGAACACTGACTTTCACCCCCCATAAGGGGGGAGGTCTGTGGTGCCCTGTGTCACCCCTCGCCTGCTCGGATGTCACTTGCAGTGCTTGCTGTTTGCTCCGCTCGTGTGTCACGGTCCGTCCGCCAGCTTACTTCACATCACCCTGCGGGGTTCGAATTCGCAAAGCAAATGGGGCAAAATATGGCGCAAAAAGGCCGGTCGCATCGTGCACACGCGTGAATGCTGCCGAGAGTGCCTGTAACGGTTCGCCGTCGCGGGTGTGAATTTATGATAAACGCAGCTTCGGGCTATCTCGTCGCTACGCGCTCAACGGGGAAAATGCCCCTCTGTGAGAATTCGCGAGCGTGTTCTGAATTCGCGAACGTTTTCGGACAGCTGCGGATCTCCAGCGCTGCGGAACGACGACATGCGTTTCTACTGCTGTGCCACGTAAAACGTGCCAGGCGGCAACGCGCTTCTGCCGCGCCGGCTCGTAGATTCGCAAAACGGGCGCGGGTCTAACTTGTACTCGCAGACTGTAGATTCAGGCTCAGGTGAAAGCATGCAAAGCAGAAAGGCAAACGCGCAACACAGGGGGCAATTCACAGATAAAACAAGCACAACGGCACGACTTCGCACATACATCAGAGTGGCGTGCCGGCACTCTGAGGATCCGAACCAGACTCTTACAAACTGCTAGTGACAAAGCTCTCATGTGGATTCGAAGTATATGTATGCAAATATCACATTTAATACTAGGCCACAAGAGGCAAATATCACTATACCGCAGAATGGTTTTGAAAGGTTCGGATCTAACTTTTCGAAAGCAGGAGCTAGCTAAATACTCAAGCGAGTATAGTGGAAGTCCGTGAATGCCATTGTCATTTCGGATGCCCTGTGACCATTGGTTCCCAGTGACAGCGGCGTTTGGTGTCAACGCGCGCTTGCGTTTGCCCTGTCATGCATCGCCGAGACGTCATGTGTGTTCGTGTCGTGATGTCACTTCGCGTGATGTCGTGCTTGACGCTCTGCGGTGCTCGCGGATCGGCACGGGCTGGTCGCGGCGACATCGATGTAGCGCTTGGCGAGGCGTCGTGCATGATTTATACTGGGAGGGAGATCTGAGCTGGAGGGTGAACGTGAAATGCTCCGGGCGCTCGAGCGGACAATGAACTGGGGTAGGACCGTGACTGAGGGGGGAATGACAATTACTGAAAAAGGGGGTCATGGTTGGGGCGTTTGCTGTCGGCTGAGACGGGCTCGATGGGGGCAAATGCTGTGGGGTCTGACATGGGCTGCGGTAGCGTGACTAAATATGGGGGGCCTGACAGGCCCTTCAGGGGTGCTCGAGGGACCCCTTCTAAGCGTGTTTGATGTTGTGACAACCTCACAATATAGGGTGCATACCTTTTATATGTGTCTTTGATGTCTTTGTTGATGAACTGGCAAGTCTTCTTACACCGATGAGGCGTCCCTCAAGGTGTTTTAGGATATCGGGGGGAACTGAGTCCACTTTAAACCCTCACCTTAGGCATATAGCCCTACAGTTCTTAGGATGTAGCCCCCCTGATTGCTTTGGCCACATGGCACCCAGGGGGGGGTCGAAATGACCATCTAGGGGTTTATTTGGGTTTCATTCGGAGAATTATTCGATGTATGCCATCGATACCAATATCAATATTACCTATTTCGATGTCTCCGAAAACGATGGTGAGGTCCATTTTGGTTCATTCGAATGCATTTGGTGTGCAGCACATGTAAAACTCAGGGGGGGATAGGACTTCTGACATAGGGTTTCAACGCGCTGGCAACCTTAGCGTGTGGGAACCGTACTAACTGGTGATATATGAGTGCAAACGTTCTTATATATGTATATACAAAAGCGTTAGGTTCGACAAAAAGTCCTAGGAGTGTTGAAACCTCAAATCGGAACACGCGATATGTTATTCGTTAAACACGTGAAGAAAGAAAATGACAATAATAATACCAACAAAGTAAACTATCCAAGCCTAGTTCTACAATAAGATTGCATATAATACAACTAGTTTCTATGCCTTTTGAGCTCTTAAACGTAAGGCAGCCTGCTACAACTAGATGTCGTTGATCCCGACCGTTTTCATGAATACAGTGAACAGGCAGCCCATCCAACGGATGCTCAGACCTGTACTATGCACTCGAAAGTGCCTCCCTCAAACACAAAGCGAACACTATACAAAATATACAGGTCATATGCGTGACTATTTATCTATCTAAAGAGTGCTTTAACGGGGCATCTCTGTGCTGGTGCCTACGGAACCGACGGCGATGTCACCCCGTACGGTTGCCGTCGGTTCCGCAACCCCCAGGAACTGTTGGGATTTTAAAGCTGAGCGGCGTGAGCCCCAATACTCAGACTACAGACCCGGAAAATATCGCTTTTCTTATGCACACCTTCCCGAGCTCATCGTTCCCTGACGCGTGTTGATTCCTGCAACACGCAGTCAGGGTTCACTCTAGTTCCCTATGAAACGTGCAGCAAACAGGTTGGGGTATTCCCTTCCAGTATGGTGATGCGACCCGTTTCAACTCCTTCCACAAGAGGAGGCTCTTCGCTCTACACCTGCGGCACTTACCCCCGGACTGTTGGGAATTTAACCCAAGCTGAGTGGGGTTCACCCCAACACCCAGACTGCAGCCCCAAAAGTACCGTATGAATTCAGGACGAAAATTGTACAAAAGTATGCACAGACGTGCAAGCCTTTGCCATAAGGAAGCCAGACTAAAGTAAAAATATGAGACTCGCAGGCTGCAGCGAGCTTGCTGCACTCTCAGAACGAATTTCGCTGCGCCGAGGCTCATCTTTTGTAGCCTGCGAAAAACGAATATTATCACTCATCGTGAATTGGAAAAGGCAGTTGCTTAACAGCTGAGACCAACCCGCGGGGAAAAATATTCCTTTGCCATATGTTCTCGGGAGTTTTTTTCGAACTCACCAGGCTCATCTGCAGACATGAAAGCACACAAGAGTTAGAGGGGGGAGCACGGGTGATTAAACCCGAGAACGCGAAAGTTCCGCCAGAGAATTCCTCTCTGGACGCGCTGCTCCCTTCCAAAGAAAACGTAAAACCCTTGCTGTAAGGTCGAAAAAGCGTGACACAAAGTTTGCCGTTCAGGCATGCAGTGTAGAGTCCACCATAATTGTTGGAGCCTCAAAGGGGAAATTCAGAGCTTGCACGGTGGCCCTCGTGCCACCAGCGAAGGCGGTCAACTTCTTGCAACTGAGACCCGTATTCCAAATTCGGCAACACGTAAACTTTTTTAAAAGGAGTATTCTAAAAATTCATGTGAACGTGTCCAACTTCTATGTTGGGGATTTTTTATAGAATCAATCCGCGTCACCTGTTAGGCTGAAAAAAGAAGGGCGTTCTACGCGATAGACGGACTTATATCCAACGAAACGTAAAGCAGGGCTGCACTCAGGGCACGCGCAGGATAAAAAATGTTTTTTTAGGGGTTGAAAAGTAATTGTTTTTCGTTGCGCCGCCTTTTGTGCCACGTAGGATGTGTACAGTGAGAGTAACTCGCTGCCTGTCGAAAGTCATTTTTGGCGCGGGTAAAATGACGTTTATGACGATAACAAGCGTTTACTAGATGGTCATTACCGACCCGTCATGGGTGCCATGTGGCGTTTCGTATTTCAGAGTGACGCTCAGGGTATCTTCCGAGGTTTACGTTACGGAGAGATATAGCGCTTGCCGTCGACGATTTAACGAACGATGCTATCGACGATTTAACGAACGATGCACGGCGATATAGTGCATCCACCCCTTCCTCCCCTCCTGGAACTGCTACAGTATGGAGGATCAACGGTGGAATGGATAAGATTTTTAATGCAGGCGGAGAAGGCGCTGCTTGCGAGATATCGGAGGGTCTCTATGAGTCCACTTTAAATCCTCACCCGATCTGCCAAACTCCTTTTTCGGTCCGGTACGCGCGCTCTGACGAACATTTCATAGATGGATTCGACAACGTACTAATGTGAATTTGTTTATTAGTCACGTATGTCAAAACACAACTCAGGATCACAACTCCATCTACCTCAGAACATTCCGGCAGTTCAGAATGACTGGCCAAAGATCCGAATGACAAACCACGGTCTGGCAAAGGCAGTATAGCAGCTTTTTATTATCCACAGATATGGTACCCGCATGTATGCGTATCTGTGCAAGGGTATGAATTGGTACAAGGCTCACTACACCTCAGCAAGGGAGGATCAATTGCCTGCTCCTGATACAACATAATGACACAACATTAAGAGTAGGGTATATAGATGATCGACATGTATTAGTATATATTACAAGAAGTAAGGGCAATATGCTTAATATATTGTTAGCCTTCATAGGCAGCTATTATGTATGCTGCATTGGTCAGCTCTGTGGCTCTGACCCAGGTGCCATGTTCAGGGCCGTAGCCTGCATATCGCACTAAATAGTACTTGACACCTCTCGAGTGATCTTATCTGAGAGAATGTGTGATATCTCACATAATGGTTGCCCTTCTTCGGTGATCATTTGTGACAGAGGCAAAGGTGCTTGGATCGAGTCATTATATAACTCTATTCTGGATACAGGGGTTACAGGCTGAACCGGATGGATACGAATGTCGAGATCACCGAAATCTAGCTCATAAGCACGTCCATGGCTGACAACTTTGGATATGGTAAACGGCCCAATATATGGCTGCTTAAAGTGTCGGCCTGCCTCTGTCAAACCAGTCCATTGGATAAACTCAGTCCGTAGAAGAACTTTCTGCCCTATTGCAAATTGTCGGGGCATGTGAGTCTTATTGAATCTGGCTCGCGGTTGATTTCTGCTGCTCGGGAAATGTTGTCTACCGCATTGGCATGAACAGCCGAGTACTGGTCAAAGTGATCTCCATCCGGGGTTTTTTAATGCGAAAATACTTGATATAATTACATAGATCGGTCCACTTCAGCATATTGGACGCAGACCAAAAGGGTGTGTAAATATAATATAAATGGTACAGAGTGTATTTTCTGAATCAGATGACAAGATTCGCGATCAGTCGTATAATCAATGCAGGCGGCATTTTTCGTACAGCAATACAGTGAATGTATCATGCACCACGTTAACGTTACCCATGATGTATTCAAACTAATTATGGAAGACACACGAGTACGCTGACTGGCAGGAGGTGTCACGTTTACGGTATTATTATAAATTGCGGGAATGATATCCAATCGGTGGAGATCGTGTATAAAGCGGAATTTGATGCTGCACGTTGGACGGCACATGATCCTTGCTTGAGTCACTGTACTAAATATTCGCAGATTGTGGACATCCACATCAGGATACGGCGCACGCACGAGACACGGGGAATTTACAAAACATGAAATCTGAGCAATTTATACACAAATCATATAAATCATGAAGACTTGATGAATTGCGTCCTCTGCTGACGAACTCTCGCAAGCGTATTTTAGCTACATAAATACAGGGGTCACACGATGCGGGGTGACGACGAGGAGCAGGAGTCCTTTGGTGAATGGTGTGACATGACACTGACTCAGGACTGACGAGAGACAGATGTGTGTCGTTCTTTATGCGGAATTCGATCGAAGATGAAATCGATGAAAGTTGGACGCGTGGAGGTTTCATGCGGCATGTTTACGAGAGAGGGGTTATGTACATTCTACATGCAGAAAACATTTAAATTCCCATGCACTGTCACATATGTGTTTTGAACATGGCGGAATAGTGATTGCCAGATCATGAGGCGAAAGTGGCTGCGCCATGGAGTCGAGATAAAAAGGTGTGTAACCAGTCGTAGCAGAAACTGTGTTGTTGATTGCAAACTCCGCCAGAGGCAACTTGTCCTCCCATGAATTGGCTGAAGTATCATTACAACAATGTTCACCTGAGGATAAAATACTCTCTAATCAGTAAGGGCTGTTCCATTTATTGTCGCGGGGGGTTAGGATAGGTGCCGGGACCCCCACCTCCCCAGCGGACATTACCATGAAGGACCCCCCCCTCCCCAGCGGACACGTTTGACGGGGCACCCCACCTACCCAGCGGACAGATGTTGGACCCACCGGACAACGGGAGATACTCACCTAGACATCGATGTATGTATGTATCTATGTGCGTAATTATGTATGTATATATTATGCGTGCATCTATGTTTGCACCTGGACGAATATCTGATTTCATTCCATGCCTACTTACACCAAAACGGCGCGCGTGCTTCCATGTGTATAATGAAGATAATTAGTACCGGTAAAATCAAATAATTTAACAATGCGAAATTAAAATCTCCCCATCGATTCATTTCGATACCTCGAGAAAATAATCGATGATGATGACGACCATCATCAATACTTCTATACGTTGAAACATGGATTCAAACAATTACGATTACATTCAATTATGAAATTGTCCCCATCTACGCTGCCGGTATATTATTTTATGATGGCAAATCGGAATTGTGTTGCCAACAAATATGTGTATGATAAACATGTATTCATTATCTAGCAACTGGATGGAGGTACCATTTCAACATTAATATCAACTTATATCTATTGATAGCAAAATTCTGTACATACCCTACGTTTCTGGACGCGTGCAATACATCGTATTGAACACATATTGCAAGCATATTGCACGCGTATTGACAATAAATGTTCAATACAATAAAAAATGTTACAATATGTGTGCAATATGCCTGCAAGCGCTCCAACATGTGTTCAACATAGTATTAGAATGAGCCCTCACGTATTGGAGACATATTGAAGCTCTGATGCAGAGAGTTATTTTAATATGCCTTCAACATATGTGTAGTATAGGGTTGGAGACCTGCACCATGCATGTCGCAAACACTATGAAGGCATGTTGCAGACATATTGCCCACATATTGTATACATATTGTAAGTCAACATTCAATATGTTGGATACACACTGCGGACCTACTGCATACGTATTGAACATGTAAATTCAATATGTTGTATATATATTGCGGACCTATTGAATATGTATTGAAACGGAACATTCAGTATGTTGGATACATACTGCGGACCTATTGCATACGTATTGAACATGCAAATTCAATATGTTGTATATATATTGCGGACCTATTGCATATGTATTGAAACGGAACATTCAGTATGTTGGATACATACTGCGGACCTATTGCATACGTATTGAACATGCAAATTCAATATGTTGTATATATATTGCGGACCTATTGCATATGTATTGAAATAAAAGTTGCCTATGTTGGATATATACTATAGATCTATAGCATACGTATTGCACATTTGCAACATGCAGTGTGTTCACTATGTTTCCACTATGCGTATGCTATGCGAGATAAACAAAATACTCGAGCATCTTTACTACGATTAACATGTATCTAGCTAGGCAGAAAGGAATACGAATGGGACTATCAAATTTTATCATACCAACGAATACACAAAATTATGTTCTACTCGTGTACTTTCTATTTACAATACGCAAAATAATGTTCTACTCGTGCACTTTCTATTTACAAGATGCCAACCTAAAATCAATGTATTCATCTAGAACGCTTGACGGGATGCTTGAAGTTGACGTTGTACTCGAGGCGGACGATTTTCTCCATCTCGCTTCGCTCCAAAACAACCGATCTAAAATGGAAAGTAAAGAGCCAACACTTAGTAAAAAAGCGGAAAGGTACAAAAGAATATTCTATTGAAAACATAAAGGACTTATCAACCTAGAATGTTTGAAGGGATGCTTGCAGTTGACGTTGTACTCGAGGCGGTCGATTTCCTCCATTTCGCCCTCCTCGAAAACAGCCAATCTGAAAAGGAAAGTAAAGAGCCAGCACTTAGTAAAAAAGCGGAAACGCACAAAATAAACCTTTATTGAAAACATAATTAACAACCGAGCAACCTCAAATAAATGCGAATATGAACGCGAGATGAAAACCTAATATGACTTCGCCACGCGAACGTTTTCAGCGGATCTGAAACACGAAACCAACCAACTAACGTTTAGTAAAGAAGAAAGAAATTAGCAGTCGTCAACGAAAGAAGCAAAGGAAAGTAAAAGGGGGATGTGGAGTGAGTTGGATTTGAACCAACTATTTCGAGTGCAAAGGACTCGCGGGAATTTCCCGTTCACTCCTAGTCAAAGTTTCACGCATGCCAAGTATGAGCGCGCGAAGCACACACAAAATAATACACACGCATAACCAAAACATGCACTGCAAACCAGTGCCATATTGCAACCTGTGAGAATTAAAAATATCACAGCACGCAACTCACTGGCGAGGCTGCTGCAACATTGCTGACGGCGGACTGTGAAGAGTGCAATAACGTGAGTTTGAACTTGACCGTTCAGAAAATTCGAAGTGCTCAAAAACTTTCCCTGCCGTTCAGAAGTCACATCGGATCGACTCGTCATGCGAGCACGATCGACGATGACGACGATGATGACGATGCGATGTCTCAGACTTTCAGTGACATTGCATCCGAGATAATCGACTAATCGAGTTTTTATTATTAGTATGACTACCACACAATGTAATCAATTCTATCGTAATGGTCTAGTGGCTGGCCGCCGCTCTTACAGCCTTGAGGTGACGGGTTCGGGTCCCACTGAAGGTTTTTCCCGGTCCATATTGGGGGCCATTTAGGGTACTTCTTGAGCATTTTGGGGGTACTTCTTGAGTTACGATTTCGGCCGTTCGATTCACGAACGAGGGGTGCAGATTCTCCTAAAACTTAAAATTCCAAAATTGTTTCCCCGAAAATCGTTCGATCTGTTCAATACTACTTCAATAGGTGAGGGCTCACTTCAATACGTGAGGGCTCACTTCAATACGTGAGGGCTCACTTCAATACGTGAGGGCTCAAGACCTTGAGCCCTGCCTTTAGCCCCCCCTTTCAGTATGCTGCGGAAGTGTTGAAGTGAGCCCTAAAAAAGTTGAAAAAACATGTTCTTCAATTCTGGTGAGACTTGTTATATGGACTCAGGAGCTATATTTTGCGACATAGCTTGTGTGCGTTTTTTGTGGGGGGGTCCGAAAACCTACTTTTGGGTTATTGCTTTACTTGAAAGTTCCTTCAGCATATCGTCAATATGTCCGCAGTATATGTCCAACATATTACAGCATAGTTGCAGTACATTTTCGAAGGGTGATGGGCGTGGTAAAGGGGACTTCAATGCAGTATGGTCCGAGGAGATCAAATTGTTCATGGTGAAAAGCGACCTCGCCATGAACGATCCCCTCAATCATCATCACCAAGTGATGCGGAGCGACATCGAACCGGCTTGCCTTCGGCTAGAGCCGCCGCCCTCGTCCAAGGGAAGGCGGCCCCCCCCGTACAACAATCTTCGTTAGCCAAGCGCGCGATGAGAGATCCCGCGCAAGGCGGGTGCTTAGCCGATCGAGAGCCGATCAAACCTTCCAATGCTCAGGAGGGTACATCGCTCAAACCCCCTCCCAATATCAAGCTCATCACATGGCACCTGTGGGAGGGGGCAAATGACCATCTAGGATATATCGTCGCATAATGCCATTAATATGAATCAAAATGCATTGTTTGAATACGATTTCATATGGGGATGACTGTGTTGCAACTTTTGCATGTTGTGGAATTTTCATGTGCGGCTTCTGACTGCATATATTTGCGATTGTGTGAAAAATATAGCCGTTGGCCACTCAAAACTAAAATTAGCAAAATCCGTCAATACATCGGCATTTTCTTCTCATCATTTCATGTAAGTGTTTAACCAGTCGAAGCTTTAAGCTTTGCATGTTACATAATTTTCGTAAAGTGGTTAAATCGTGTGTAAATTACGGTCAAAGGCAAAAGTCAACGAAAAACTAGCCGTTGGGGGAATTCCTAGATGGTCATTTTACCCCCCCTCTAGGTGCCATGTGATATTCCCGGAAGGTTGGAGTACCGCGGAAGGCTTCCGCGACCCGGACTATGAAACGATTACGAAGAAGGAACGCCTTTTGGCGTGGATTGCGCCTCCACATCTTCCAATATCTACGAGGGAACTGGAGTTGTCCGCGAGGTAGCACCCTTTATCTTTCTTCTCGACGTTGAGGTTGTGTCTTTCTTGCTTCACAGGACTCTTTGCTACATGTATGCAACATGGTTACCATATGTTGCATACATATCGAGATTATATTGTAGGGATCCTGGAACACATTGCAGGAAAGTCGATGCGCACTATGTGGAAGTGGACACGGTATGGCATCATAAGTGGCTGCCAACGCGACTGCTCCCGCACGATTTCTCCAGATTGGCGCACGATTTATCTCCAGACAATACCGCGTGGCCGACTTGGTTACCACCTTCCGACATCTTTATTATGCCGACGCGTTATTATGCCAAATATCGTGCAGTGAACTGCACGTGCAATATGTAGTATGCATATCTACTACATATTGACAGTGTATTGCAGTATATTGCATATGTATTGACAGCCACTGAAATTGCGATGTGTACGCAGGACCACAACGTGCGGCGATCAACTAAGCTCCTCGCGGATCTTCTGGAATGGAACTTGGAGGAAAACTTGACCCAAAAATCGTTTTCCTCGTTGTGTGAGATCCTACTTCACAACTTTGATGAGCTTCGCGAAACCCATTTCCCCTTGACGTTCGCTAAAGCTATGGGTACTTTCGACGCTTTTAGTACGCCGTACCAACGAGTGGACATGTGCGTCAATGGATGATGTTTGTACGAGAAGGAGTTGGAGAACGCGGATCATTGTCCACACTGTAAAGAATGCCGGTGGCAAAGCTTTGGAGCGGCGGAGGAGGATGGCACTCCGGGGGATGGCACTCCGAAGAAGCCGCGATTGCAATTCCTTTGGTGGCCCTTGAAGGAAATTTTCCGGAGGCTATTCCATTCACCTGAAGTTGCTGAGCTCATGCGGGCGCATGGCCGTCATACGTCTCCTGAAAGTGGACGCAAAGACACAATTTGGGGTAAGAGCCCAGCACGCGTCTATGATCCCAATGCTTGTGATAGGATCTGCAAAGGGCATATCTGCAATACACTTAACGTATGTCTGTGACATATTGCAGATGTACACATACAGTTGTAAGTATACCGCGGTGAGTTGTATTTTGTCCGGAGTGTGCAGACGGAGATGCGTGGAAAGAGAAGAAGGCACGGTACCCAGAGTTCTTCCAGGAGTTGCGGAATATAATCATCCTGTTCTGCGCGGATGGGGCTTCCGTATGGAAAAACAAGGCGGGCGTGTTTCCCATGTATTTCCAAATCTTGAACTTGCCGCCGGAGATACGCTCCAAGTACGAGTACCTTGAGGTCTACCGTATTCTTAATGGCATCCATCCCGCCGATACGACTCTTTTGTACGACAAGCTGGTCGACGAGTTGGAGGAGTTGTGGGAGACGGGCTGCGGAGTTTGGGACGCATTTTCCGAGGAGTATGTTCTTGTACGGTGCATGCTACTCGGGGTGATCATGGATTACAAAGGCTTGGTCGATGCCGGGAAGCGAATGGATGTAAACGCCTACAAGTGTTGCATGTTGTGCCGTACGAAAGGATGTCACAGTCCAGCGCTGGGAAGAATCTTCTACGCATTCTTCAAGCAACATCCTCCTGGTACGCTCTCATCGCTATGCCACGCAGCTTGATTGTTTGCAGCATGTTTGCAACATGCATCAACATGCCTGCAACATACCACAGATATGTTGTATTACTTGTGCACGTGCCATGCAGGGCCGCCGGAGAACTACACGCATGAGTTTGTCAAGCGAATGGGCGAAATACACGAGGCACTTTCCAAATCAGGTTGGTCGAAAGCGGACATGGCGGAACGTTTCTCGGCCACCGGATTCAAGTTGCCCGCCGCATTCGCAAGGTTGTCGTACTTTAACTTGGCGTTGGATTGGCTCTATGATCCTATGCACGAAATCATGAACTTGGGAAACAGGCTTGCAACAACGCTGCTTGGGCTGGATTTCAACGAGGCCGCGCGCAACTTTGCCGAGGAGGAGGGCCTGCACCCAGAATGGGGGCAAACGGAGTGGGTGCAGAATTCGAAAGGTGAGACTTTTGTATTAGTGCAACATTTCTGTAATTGTGTTCAATATGTGATACATGTGTTGACGGTATACAGTAATACCTCACATTTAAGGAAATGCTAGGTTAAGGAAACAGCCAGCTTTTCGGGGGGGTCGGAAAAATGCGGAAAAAGCTGGGCTAACTTTTGCCGCGTTGTTGGCAGCAAAGAACGAAACACGTTGTTAATATAAGGAACCCGTTAAGCACTGAGGCTGGGGGTCAGAAAAATACGGAAAAAGCTAGGCTGGCTCCAAATTCCTGTTTCCTTAAATGTGAGTGAGGTATTACTGTACGGCAACACGGACAGGGGAACCGCATGAGGTGTACAAAATGACAAACGGTCCATGGGGGATCACACCGCGTCCGAAGGCTTCGACCACCTTACGTTCTCGGGAAACAGCACTCGCCTTCTTGAAGGAGTTGCGGGGAGTCACCCGGTGGGGCGATGGGCATAAGCATTCGTTGCGCACCTCAACCGCCTCCAACGGCGCAAAATACGCAAAGCACCTCAAGGCGCATGCGGCTTTGAAGGCTTTCGAGTCCAAGTTGTTGGCGGTATTGTCCTCTTGGCCTCGCGATGATGGTGAAGTCGACAATGCGCTGCAGGACATTGTGTCCAAACTGACTATCATCATACGGGAATGCACTGCGCATTCCATAGAACCTCGGGTACGTATTCAATGTTGGTGTGATGTGAGTTCCACATGTCACAGGTATGTTGAATATATGTTACAAACGTATTGATTCGTACGTGCAGGATATGGAGTATTTGAGAGAGCAGACCAGACTTTTCTTTGAGGACTTGGAAGCGAATGGTCCTCCACAGTGGCTTGCAATCAACACCCATAAAATCTGGCACTGGGCCGATCTGCTCCTGCGATTCGGACCTGTGCGTGAATGGTGGATGTATGCCTTCGAGTCCATGAATGGCAAGCTAGCTAGGTGGGTGAAGAACAATGCGTTCCCCGTGGCAAGCATCATGAACGGCTATCTAAGGTTGAAAACCTTGCGCTCCCTACGAGGCATCCTGACCATGCTTTTGAACCGAGAAAGAGCTACTGCCGGCCGTGTCCCGCGGGCTTTGATGGCGGGCCCCGCTCCCGGCATCGTGGTCACTACCTTCGGGGAGAAGGGCAAGCCATTGGAGCTAACGTCCTTGGAGATTGACCAACTGACCCGATGCGAGCGAGTATTCCCGCTTACCGAAAGCTTTTTCAACAACATGCTGAGTACGACCTGTTCCGGCGGAGGTGCAACCTGCAAGCTCACACGCATGTACTATCTGTAGTATACCTGCAACATATTGTCAACTTGTTTCTGTATGTTTATCATATATTGTAAGTATACTAAGAATATGTTGTCATCACAGGGAGAATGCCGCGCGCTCTAAACAAGCACTGCGGTACCGACAAGAGGTGGGTGTTGTGCCCGCGATCGCGTTCGGTCCATTGGAGGACCCTGAAGGATGGCTTGGTCGTCAATACACGGCTTACGAGAAGTCGCTCATGATGGGTCCCGAACCCATGTGTTCCAAGTACAACAAGGTGAACATCGGCGGTGTCTTCTATCGCACTAGTAGAGACGGGGACAAAGGGAAAGTGACAACCCAGTGTTTCGTCCGCGCATCCTTCCCCAAGAATGATGCCGATGCCGATGACGAGTGGGAGGACAGGTACGACCTCAACCACCAGTTTGCATACTTCTTTGCATTTTCGTATATCTCTGCAACATATATGCAATACGTTCCCAACATACTAAGGATATGTTGTACGTATATTACAAAAACATTGAACATTTCGTGCGCAGGTATGGTATCATCAACGCCATTCTGCGGGTTACCATTGGCGGTGTGCTCTACACTTTTTTAAAGTGTGATTGGCTACCCGTGCCCACGGAAGCTCAGATCGCAAGCTTCAAGCTGAAGAACTCCATCCTCGGCGTGGACAAGGTGTCCAAGGCTTACTACACCTTCAACCCATGGGACACCTCCAAGTACACTATGGACAACCGAGAGCCCTACCTACTGGCCAATCAAGTCCAAGCGCAAGTAGTGATAGTCAAACACCCCTGCATGGATTCAGCGGTGATACTTGATACGAGCGATCGCAATATGGAGAAACTTGCACTCGTTGATAGGCCCGTAGGTAGTGATGGTCACTTTGACACATGCGGGAAGTGTAGCTAGTCGGTGGCGAGCTCCTTCTGTGTGAGAGGGCAGGCTGCAAAGAGGCTATGCACGTGCGATGCGCAGGGCTCACCGACATCCCCACTGGAATATGGTACTGCAGAAAGTGTGATGACGCATAGTAGTGCCTCTGTACACATTTGATATACCTCTAATATACCAGATACGTATTGCGGACATATTGTAAGTATTATGCAATATGTGAGCAGCAGGGGGGTCTTACCCCTTTACCCCATGCAGTCATGTGTTGCATAATTCACTCTGATTGTAGACATATTGCACATGTATTAAAGATATTCTGCATGAGGGAATGTTTCAATATGTGTTCAACACATATATTGCAAACGTGTTGAATGATTCATCTGATTGTAGACATATTGCACATGTATTGAACGATTCCTTATGCGTGAATGTTTCAACATGTGTTCAACACATGTTCAATACGTGTGTTGCAGGCGGTTGCAGACATATTGAACACCCCTCCAATCGTTTTGCCTTATTTCAATACATCGGGGCCCCAATTCAAAAAGCCCCCCAGAACCGACTTCTGCGATACGCGTCCAAATGCCGTGAAAACTTGTCCCCATAACGCTAGACCCTTCCTTAGATGATACCAAGTGCTAATGGGTGAGTCTGACACCATTTGGGTGCCCATGCTAGCATACTCATTTTCGCTGTGTCCAGACTGATCGCGGTTCAATAGTTTGGCCAATATGTTACACGTGTATTGGAATGTCCAGATATTAGCATACCGTGTTCAATATGCCTCCAATATGCCTCCAGTACGTGTTCAACACGTGTATTGAACCCGTCTAGAAACGTAGGGATATGACACGGCTCTAGTCTTTGATATAGCTTACACTCAATGGTATCACTTTGCCTGAAGTGCCTGTAATATGTCTGGATCATCTCGACTGCATTTCTCGACAATCATTTCGACCAAATCTACTTTGTGGCACTCTTTCAGATCTCGCGCATCTACAGAAGCGCGCGTGCACAATATACCTTTAAGAATAGGCACTGTCAATTTCCACAACGGATCACTCTTCCAAGCGGTCTCTCTCTGCAAACGTTTCGATATGTAACAAACGCCGGCTTCCCATGGTACCGTGCCGGGTTTGTCCAGCTGGTGACAGGCGTGACAGATATGACAAGTATGACAGGCCTCGCGTAAGATGACTGCTCGAGAAGTGTAGACCTGCCAGAGAAGATATGGTCATTATCGGGTGACCAAGAAGTGATAAGATGATATGGCAGTTACTACTTTGCCACTGACGTGTCAGTCAGAATGTGGTAAACGGTAACATTGTTAAAGCTGGCATGGAATAATGACCTTCCATTGGCTAGATGAAGATTTCAGGGCGGAAGCCTGTTACAGTTTTGGGAGATGTGACAGAGAATTGAGATATAAGTAACCTCTGACCACAGGTCAAGGCTAGTGGACTCATTATTGTTTTGCCTTCGCAAGTGCTAGGTGGCTGTTCGCTGTGCCAGTGCTAGACCGCTAAAACAGTTCTGCTCACAGTTTTGTACAATAATTCGTACTTTTGGTTATTATACCGAGCTTTTGATGAATATATTTTACTGCTGTTTTTATTCTTTTACAAAACAATAATGTCCTGCGCGGAGCGGCTTTTTATTTCAGTGCTAATTCGGAAGTAGAGACCCTCTGGCGAGAAGTTAACAGCAGTTTGTGATAGCGGATTCGGAAGTCAGGCGACTCCAGGGCCACCCAAGGTGCACTGGCGGACCCTTCTTCTTTTCCGTACTTGGTGGTACTTGCACGAAAAAAGGCTACCAGTGGCGGCGGCAGCGGATCAGCACTGAATTTACTATTTATTTTAGCGGCCTTTTATTATCCTGCAATATGCCCAGCTTTACCACCTTGTTCTACAGTGAATCCAGGGGCACCCAAGGTGCACTGGCCTAACTGTAGACAGGTTTGCTTCACTGATAAGCTAATCAGCACGGCATCAGCTTGGGCGGCGGCAGCGACAGAGCGGATCAGCGGTGAATGACCACCTTAATGAGCAGTTATTTTCCTGCGGTCCCTCTAGTTGACCACCTTGTCTGAACTGAATCCAGGGACACCCCTGGTGTACTGGCCTAATCGGAAGGCAAGTGTGTGACCTAAAAGCTAATTAGCAGCGGCATCTGCCTGGGCTGACTAATTAGAAGTGGATTAGCAGTGAGTTACTACCTGTATGAGTGGTCTTACACCTTACGGCTTCCCTGACGGTGACACCCTATCTGACGGCTAATCCAGGGACACCCCTGGTGTACTGGCCTAAGCTTGAAGCAGGAGTGTGTTCACAAGAGAATTAGCAGCGGCATTAGCCCTGAAGGCAGTAACTGGGTCAGCTTCATGTATATTATCTACTGTTCTGGCAGAGATATCTGGTGAATTCAGACTTGATTTGAGTACTGGCTCAGCCTGGAGCGTTGCTGGTTATTTTTGGAACACCTGCAGATGTTTGCTAAAACTCTCTTAGCTCTCCTACGGTACCTGGCAACTGGTGAGGCCCTTATGACACCGGTCACCTTCTTAATGAGCAGTGGTGTTGCGAATCCAGGGGTGCTCAGCACACTGGCTTAGCCTCCAGCTCTGCGAAGCAACTTGCACTCTTGCTTACTGGGCTGATAACGAACTTCCATGGCAACTTCTGGACCCTTAATGAGCAGTGGTGTTGCGAATCCAGGGGTGCTCAGCACACTGGCTTAGCCCCCAGCTCTGCGTAGTGACGTTGTTCCTGGTACTTTGGCTGAGAAAGAGTTCACATGACAACCTCTGTGCTCTTGATGAACAGTGGCTCTGCGAATCCAGGGGTGCCCAGCACACTGGCTCAGCTTTAAGCCTTTCTCGCACGAGTACTCTGCATCTGCTGCTGATTCAGAGCGCCGAGACATATTGTTGGACCCTTGGGCCTGCGCTGGTTATACGCGTCTCGCCCTCCTGCTTGTTCAGAACGGTGTGAATCCAGGGGCACTCAGTGCACTGGCCTAAACCAGCCTGAATTAAGCCTGCATCCTGCTGGTGAACGAGCTTTGCGCTGAGAGAGGGCACACCTCCTTTGCCCCACTCGTTGAGCATTAACGCAGTACTTGACCACGGAGGGAGAAGCGGAGTTGAGCGTCGCCGCTGTCCAGTCCACAGAACGCGAGGCACGGCGATTGGCTCGGGAGAGAAATAATCAGAGGCGGATCACTCATCACTGACTATATGAGCACGGAGGGGGCGGCTCCAGAATCCAGCCCCTCTACACCAGTATCACCATCATCAGCAGCAGCAGCAGCATCAGCAGCAGCAGCAGCAGCACTCGCAGGAGGAGTGGCGGCCTCAGTGCCCGCAGCCAGCCAGTTTCTCTTCGCACTCGATAGCTTAGACGATATGGACCAGTATGACAGGGACAGTGATACACTTGACAAGGCTGACACGAAGCTTTGTTACACTGGTGGCAAGAATGAGGATAGGGCGCTCTTTATCAGGCGTTTCGTTGAACGATGGTGGGGAAGGTGCAGCGGGCTCATGAGTCCAGGGTGCGCAGGCACATGAGGTCAGCGGCTTTTCAGGGGCTCAGCCCACAGGCGAAGAAGGCCCTGAGGGAGTCCAAGCCAGATTACAGATCATTATGGGACGGCCTGCCTTCGTTCCTAGCAGGGGATGACCATTCCACCTCAGTCGCTTATGACTGGTGGTGCGCTGCATACATGAAGAATGGCCTCATGGCTTCACACGCGTATCATGTCCTGAAGGATCTCACTGAGAGGGACTCTTTCCACGGCTCTGTGCGCTGTGCACAACCTCCTTTCCATGAGCTGAAGCCAGGCGTGACATGGGCAGTCTGCAGAAGGTTCCAGGATGGCGATGTCGATGGTGAACAGTCTGACGAGTGGGAATCGGAGGGAACCTCTACCAAGGGTCTCACAGGCACGGATGGCACTGAGGATTCTCACTATTACTGGGCCTTGAGGGCTTTCGTTGCAGAACTCGAGGCCAAGTTCTTGATGAAGGGTACCAAGGAGAAGGAGGACCTTCTGGTCGCCAAGTCACAGACTCCCGAACAAGATGGCCTCGCCTACGTGAAGAGCTGCCGCCGCAGGGAGTCAGCGCTCAACGCTGGCAAGATGGTGGAGGACTCCATCGTCAGGCAGGGCATCGAGGAATGCATCAAGGGGCTGCGTATCAAGGAGTACAGGGAGCGCGTGTCCGAGCAGCTGCGAGTCAGCCATCCTGCCCCCAACAAGGTCACGTGGGAGGACCTGGAGGTTATCGTAGAGGTCCAGGATAAGCTGAAGAACGATGCTGAAGCCTGGGCGCTACTGGCGCAGCAGCAGGACCTCGTTCGCAGGGCTAGCTGCGTGTACTCTTGCTATGAGGCGAGGCAACTTGGACTGGACCTCCCCGAGCTGGTGGCTTCCATGAGGCGCTCTGGCTCTGCCCGGAAGACTGGGGACAGGCGCAGGGACAACAAGAAGAAGAATCCGGCGCAGCCTGGCGATGATGATGCAAAGAAGCCACCGAGGGAGGCGAACAATGCTGAGAGGAACAAGTCCACGTACAGCAAAGTTCCGCCACCCGACGCTCCGAAGGACGGGCAGTGCGAGTATTGCTTCACGCGCTTGTATCATACCCCAGACCGCTGCTGGACTGGCTGTCGCGACTCCCGAGTGCCCCCGAACTTCCACAAGGACCGGCAGAACTCGAAGTACCCAAATGAAGTCAAGAACGCCCAGCTGCGCGCTTACAACATCGCGCATCGCTTCGACAAGCACAAGATGGGGATCACCACGAAGGAGTGGCTCAAGCTGCCGGAGGCCAAGCAGCAGCAGCAGCAGGTGGCAGCCAGCGCCGAAGTGAAGGAGAAGCTCGCTGCTGAGCTGTCAGGCTTGCAGGCAGCAGCACCGGCCAAGGGAGGCAAGAGCACCGAGGCACAGGCCCAGTCAGAGGCGAGTGATGACGACGCTGAGTATCACTCCAACTTCAACGAGCGAGCGGAGTATGGTGTGGACGAGTGCGACTGCCTCACCGATGAAGGGCTGGGTGTCAGCGACCGCGCTGGTGTGAGCCACGCACCAGAGCTCCAGGCTAGGGCCGCAGTTGCCCTGGGGAACACGCAGAAGATGCAGGGCTTCAAGGTCAAAACGCCTGAGGAGTTTGATAAGGCTGCCCAGGTGCCCAGAGTTATCCCTCCCAACGTCCTCAGCAGGAAGTTCCACCTGCTGGCGTCCAATCTCCGCAGCTCCATGCGGACCTGCTCGCAGATTGCTGCGATCTTACTGTCCCAGCGCGCCATAGACCTTCCGAAGGACATCGAGAACCTCCTGGCCCTGGAGGAGCTCGAGGGCAATGAGCCGGGGGACGCGGTCGAGCAACCCAACGAGGTCAACGAGCACCAGCTTGAGGACATGCCCGCTACAGTTGTGCAGGAGGCGGAAGAGGGAGCAGCAGCCGCAGCAGAAAGCGCAGGGCACCAGATGGACGAAGAGATGCCACTGGATGAGATGCCCGACGGCGTGGTCGACAGTGCCGCCGCCCGATGTGCAGCCGCTGCCTGTGTGAGTGACCTGGGGGTGGTCGATTTCAGTGACCATGGGCAAGTCCGGGCTGGCACCATCAAGACCCGCGCCTATGACTCACTGCGGGAGAAGATGAGGCAGCACTTGACCGAGGATCAGGCGCTGCTGATGGCGCAGGTGCAGCCTATTTGCAAATTGCAAAATGCCACCCTTTATGAGGGCTTGGCGTTGGTGTCCTCTGGTGGTGAGTTCATGCTCTATCGGGCAATTCTCATGGACACCGGCGCCAACTGTAACATCATCTCCATCGCAGTCGTCAGGCGGCTGGGGCTCACAGTGTACGAGGCCAGCACCGGCGCCAAAGTCGCCAGGTGTGACACCAGTCCGACAAAGTTCACGCACTATTGTCACGTGGACGTCATACTGGCTGCGGGTACACCACACATGACGCTTCACCGGCTGCATGCTTTCGTGACGTTTGAGCCCGAGAACTCTTGGGATCTGCTGATAGGCACTGGGCCATTGAAGAACTCCCTCATGATTGATATCAAGCTTGGGAGTGGCGTGGCTGTGTCACATGCGCCCTCGATTCTGGGCATGGACACCCAGGTGGTGCTCCCGTTGGTGGACATGACGCCACCCAAGCGTCCCAACCAACCCAGGCGAGTGGACCCAGTCGTGTGCTTGACGACAGAGATCTTTGGCCAAGATCTGGTTTGTGAATGGCCGCCGTACCAGCCTCCCAGCGCAGGGGAGGAGAGGATAGCCGCCTCCGGTGTGCGCTCCGAGCACATCCGTGAGGTGTCGCCGGTGCCATCGCCTTCACCTTCGCCGATAGAGCCTGGCGAACTCCCACGACCTCGCACCAGTTCACACGCAGCCCTGCTGCAGCGAGCTCTCACGTGGACATGTCCCGTTGACAATCGCCGAACAAGTGCGCTGGGACCACTGGCGCCTGCCGTACTGGCAGAGTCGAAGCGCGTTCTCGAACAATTCTGTGCGAGCCCGATCCCTTGGGTGGGCGGAAGGGTCAGACAGTTCTGGGATGACCGAGGGGACGATGTCGTTCCTGACTACAGATGGGGGGAACAGAGGCTGTACCGAGACAGGCACGACATCGCGCGCCTTTGCCGCATCGTCCTGTATCCCAGCCAAGACATGCCAGCTCCACCTTCCGACGAACATGTCTGTGTGGAGTTCGCTCGGTGTCATGAGCAGAAGTGGGTGACAAGAGATCAGCTGAAGTGGCCCAGTTGGCTGGGCGTTGACCAGCAGCTGCACCAGGACGAGGGGAGTGACAATTGGTCGTTCAGCGACAGTTACTCCACGCACATACCGTCCAGCGCCAGCAAGCGGAGTGTCATCTACCCCCGAGCAAGATGTGACATGATGCTCGACACCAGCATGATTAAGGTGTTGCAGGACAAGGTCCAAGCATTGCTGAGTTACCCCAGCGGTGAGGTCACTGGGACTCTCATGTGGGATCTGGAGAAGCAGGTCTTCTGCGTTCAGCCGAATACGGCCACGCAGTACCTCGACCTGATGCGATGCACGTTGGACCATGCGGCGGTCTTCAATGGCGGGGAGCTGCTGCAAGAGCTTCAGCTCCCTCATTGGTGCGAGAGCACTGGTGTCTGGGCATATCAGTTGCTCAGGTACCTTCAGCCAGTGGACATGGAGCCCCTCACGGATGGTATCTACGAAGATTGGTGTAGGCATGGCCAGGAACGGCTGCCCCTGGAGCTGGTCCCGCTGGATTCCAACGCCAAGTTCTACCCAGTGGATGATGGCCTCGGAGGGCCCGGCAGAGTATTCGCCAACAATGCAGCAGCCCAGGAGTACCTACGCTTGGGGGAAAACAGGAGGATGCTCAAGTGTGTGAACACTGAGCAAGAGGGGCACACCGCGATCAGAGCGGATGCAGCACGCAGGCCACCGCCACCACAGGTCAAGCGTGTGACGTCGCGGCCATCTGCGCCTGCCGCAGGGGCAGGACCATCTCGCGCGACCACTGGGCCGTCTCGAACCAGGTCCCTCGGTCGGGAGAGGCTGACACGGTCGAATTCGCAACCACGCGCGGCGCCAGTGCATTCGCTGACGCCATCCCCTACTTCCAGCGACGACAGACTGGTGGGCAATGTTCGTGAGTCATCACCTCTACCCGTGCGTGCCGCCGCAGCTGGACCCTCGAATGCGGCCGCTGGCCCTTCTCGCGCCAGGTCGCCGTCCACATCTCCTACTTTGACCAACGTGGGGTCGTGGGCGAACTCAATCAGAGTCGGGCGTGATGCCCGATCGCGTTCTCCGGCCAAGACGCCGCCGCTGTCCCCGTCTCCGACAAGGACACCTCCCTCCCCACCTTCAGTGGAGTCGGATTGGAGTGCTGTCCAAAACGCCACGAGCGTGTCCGCCCAGTCGTCGCACTCCTTTCTGACTACAGGCGAAGTGGAAGCCTTGAAGCAGTGCAGCAACCCCACTGTGTTCATGGTGAAGTATGGCGTAGACCGCTGCCGTGACCGCCCTGTCTTGTTTCAGCTGGGTGAGTGTTATGCCAGACGAGGTCCCCAACTACGTGATCGTCAAGGGATCTCCAGCAGCGTCGCCAAAAGGCAAAAGACGATTGCCTGCGCGCAAGCAGGCTGGCGTCTCCCTCTGGGGGGACAGACCACGTCCTCCAGCTTGTTGGGGGCGGTGGCGTCGGCCTATGCCGATGTAGTGCAGTATGGCCATGAGATTCAGCAAGCGAGGAATTGTGTGGGAACGCTGTGCTCTTATTACGTCGCGCATCGGTCCGCGCATGTGTTGTGCTGCCGGGAGCACCCGCACGCCAAGCCAGTCTACTACATCTTCGAAGATCATGAGCGGTGTTTGCGCTGGCACACTCAGTTCACAGATGAGTACCTCATGAAGGAGGATCGCAAGTTCACGCAGGTACTATGGGGGTCCAAGTTGCAGGCCGCTCCGTGGGTACGGACAGCGCTGGAAGCCCTGGAGGAACGCCTTTTTCCGGCTGCTGCGCCGCACGCACTTCAAGCTCGAGTCTGTCCGTGCGTATGGACACCATGTGGACATATTTTCTAGCGTCCATACGAAATCCTTACGGTGTCCATGGGACATTTTCATATGGACACCACAATTACGCGTCGTCCATATGGTTCTTACATATGCATCAAGGTTTCCCCAGAAATCTGTCCAGACTGTCCATACGGTTGCCCATATGGATCCGTACGATGTCCATACGCTGTCCATATGCAAATCCATACGGATGAATGGAGCAATAATCCGTAGGGCCTGCAGCCTTAGTGATTTTTAACCGGAAAACTAAGAGCATACCGTTTGTCGGGCACACTCTGACCAACGACATGGAGGACCAAGACATGCGGATGGAGGAAAACTTGGAGTTTACTAGCCCAGGAAAGCATGGCCGAGAAATATTCGAGGATTCGGATAACGAGGAAGGTATTGAGGAACACGTTAGCAAGCGGACGCGGGTGCATACGCGTGACGTGTGGGTGTCCTTACTTCGTGGTTTGCCTCTATCTCGAAAGTTGCTTGGAAAAAGTTCGCGCATTGTGTCCTAGTGGCTTCTCATACGCGTGTAAGCTAAGCCGCACACAGCGAAGGCGACTGGGAAAGTCACCTCCAAGTATAAGTGCTCCTTGTCCAAGTCTCACAAGTGCTCTATTTTCTTCAAAGTGATACAACGGGGGGCGAACATTGTTCGGGCAATTCCGGACACCGTCTTGGTAGGCGGGGGGATTCAACCCCCTAGGCGTTAAAGCGTGTTGCTAGGGAGGGGGTCAAACCCCCCTAGGATTTCCGAAAACACCCACACTTAAGGGAACTCTTAGGGGGGGTTAACTGCAAGGGGGGTGGGTTAGCCCCCCTAGACGCTAAGATGTGCTGGTAGGGGGGGCAAAATCCTTGTCCGGAATTGGGGCCCTCCCCCAAAGCAATGCCCCCCCCCACGCTCGACAGCACAACTATTGAGTGTGACTTACTTGTATCAGCGCGGGGAACACGATCGCGAAACCTTTTTTAATAAAGGCCTTACTCCTTTGGTGAAAGCGTATATCGACAGGCACTTGAAAAATGGCGTGAAGCCCAAGCAAGTTTTCGTACAACTACAGACAGCCGATAGCTTACCAGACTCGCCAAGCCACGAGACAATACGGGCGTATGCCAATAATAATAAACAGAGGATTATGGAAACCCATGATGATATCAAAACCTATGGCGACTACCTGACCGAGTGTAAGTCTAGCAACTTGTTTTCTATTCGCATCAAGAACCTCGACTCCCCTGGCGTCTTGTGCATGTTTGATGGCCAATTTCTTCTTCATGATGGAAGCTTCGCCAATATCCCTGTGTACAAGGAAAATTCGCGCAACAGTTTACCCCCCCTCGTTTTCCAAGCCACTAAGACACGCGAAGTTGTGCTCGAATGGAAGCAAGCCAAATGGCAAGAAGACCCAGCCGTTTGTTTGTGAACGGCGCCTTAACAGCTTGAATTTCGCTCGCTGTTGGCGTCCGCTGACGAGTGTTCCTATTTCGTTGAACTCGCCTCAAACCTTCTAAGTGCGCATGGTTGGAGTAGCAAAACCTCCAAGTTCTACAAGGGCAAGCTCAACATTCGCGCCCTTGTGCGCAGCTTCAAGCAACTGGTCGACGACTACCAAGCAACTACAGCAAAAACGCAAGCGTTGGTGTGTGATACATACCACTTGGAGAAAACTTCAGTCGCTTTCCACGAGCAACCACCGCTCTCGCGACGATACTTATTACAAGGCGAACTGGAATGACTTTCCCCTTGAGTTTGGTGGTACTTTTTTGCTGGACAAGCGTTTCCGGAGTGGCTATATGCCTTGAAGTCTCACGAGGACGCTTCGCGCCTCTGAGATTGTGGACTTTCTCGTTATTCGGGCTATGCACCTCGGCTTCGGGGTTTTATGGCAACCTACGCTTCATACCATTGACCACTCCCTCGCTTTTTACAATGCCAACGCTGCTCTACCAAACACCCTGAAAAACGTCGTGGACCACCTCGCTATTCTTGACGTGCCTATCGCGGAGGTGGGGGATATCGTGCATGGAATATGCTACGCGCATTGCAAGATAAAGCTAAACGAAAAGCCAGGCATGTTTGAAGAGTGACGCGAACAACGTCGAGGGGTTCAAGCGGGGAGTCGCGGGCATTCACCGTATCACGATCACTTATGTGCGCACCAAGGCCTTCAACTTGCTCATCAAGACATACGAGACGGACGAAGTGTACATATGCGAGTGGTTTTGCGACTACTGGTGGGGAAAGTGGGGCGGTTGGGTGCTTGGTGCGCTGCCCCCTGGCAAGCCTTCCACGCAAAATAGCCCGGAATGTTACAACCGCTGGTCCAAGCACTCTTTTTGCAACGGGAAGCAAGTTTTGCTAGCCCCCTTTCATCAACACGCACTCAAGTTTGTTCGAGAGGATACCATTTACGACCGCGAGTTTCCTTCGCCTACTGGTCCGATCGTGCGCCACGCTGTTTGGCGGGAGGCCCTACTTATGGTTGATAGCAACGTGCTGGAACTTGTGACGAAGGCAACCCACTTGCCTCACTTGCCCAACAATGATACTATGGTCTACGTTTTGCCCACCATGAAGACCTATCCGTCTCTTACGTCGACTACCACCATCGACAAGAGGAAAGAAATTGCTCTTTTGGCTGCAACGTTTCTTTATCTTATTCGTGATCCTGAGAACCCCCTTGCTACTGTGCCGACTTTCAACGAGTACGTGGCCTTGTACAATTTTTTCGTGATGGTGCTACCTTCAGCGACGCCGGAGGGTTACGTGCACTACGCGTGCAATTGCCCAGAGTTTCACGAAAGTGCTGTATGCGCGGACTTGGTTGCTGTGGGTTTATTCAAGGGGAAATTTAAGGCCCCTTTGGGAAAACAACTAGACTTGATTGGTCGCGTACCGCAACCTGGGCGACCACTCAAGCCCGCAAGCGCACTTCATCAGTCAGAGGCAACCTCTCGGCAAGCTTACAGCGAAGTTGAAGCGGCGAGCTTGCGAGAAAAGGCCACTTGTCGAGGAAGATGAAGCTATGGATCGAGAAGTTATCAGCTCATAAACAATGTCAAATCTAGGTTGAAGTGCGATCTTTGCAACCTACTGTAGGTACTTATGCGAGCAAAATGTTGGTGTGCGATGGTTGCGAAAAGGGTTACCATATCCACTGCTTTACTCCGCCTCTTACAAAGGTGCCAATAGGTTTGTTCATGTGTATGTCGTGCGTATACCCTGGTTGTGCTGAATAGATGAAAACAACATTTGCACTGTTTATTGATACAGTTCGACCTATGCAAGCGAAGTGCTAGTATGCAACATGCAAACATACAAACAACAGCGAATAACATGTAACATGTCAAAAGTATTTCAACTTCTTCTTTTGCTAACTTGTGTTCATCATATTGCTTATTGCTTCTATTACAACAACTCGAAAGAGACCGTCAAAAGGTTTCGAGGTCCTTGGCGTGCTCCAAGTCCAGTGGACGGACAGTGGACGGACGGACGGACGGACGGACGGAGTGGACCGATGGCATGTAGCACGGCTAGGTGGACGGGCTTGCACTATAAATTGCATAATCAATGAAAATGGCATTAAGAAGTCGCAAGAAGTTTCAAGAACATGTTAGAAGCTATAAGAAATCACCCGAAGGCAATATTTTACATTTTCGATAATTACTGTGGCCACACGGCTGCTATACAAGTCGCAGATGGGCCGCGGAGCAGGATATGCATGTCTCGTGGGCGCGTGAGATATGCAAATGATACGGTGAAGTTATTAGAAGTTGTGAGAAGTATCTAGAAGTTATTACTAGGCATCGAGAAGTGATATTTCACATCGGGTCACATTCGCGGGGCGTTGGGGAGCTAATTTCGTCTGTAAACTGACTGCAAAACATAAAATGCATGTCTCGTGGGCGCGTGAGATATGCAAATGATACGGTGAAGTTATTACAAGTTGTGAGAAGTATCTAGAAGTTATTACTAGGCATCGAGAAGTGATATTTCACATCGGGTCACATTCACGGGGCGTTGGGGGGCTAATTTCGTCTGTAAACTGACTGCAAAACAGAAAATGCATGTCTCGTGGGCGCGTGAGATATGCAAATGATACGGAGAAGTTATTAGAAGTTGTGAGAAGTATTTAAAGGTCATACCTAGGCAATGAGAAGCGAAATTTCACATCGGGTCATATTCACGGGGTGCTGGGGAGCTAATTTCGTCTGTAAAATGGCTGCCGTACGAACATTGCATATCTTGCGGGCGCGTGAGATATGCGCGAGTGATACGGGGAGGTTACTAGAGGTGGTGAGAACTGAGAAGTATTTGGAGGTCATCCCTAGGTAATTCGGGCATTTTGTTAACGACAGACACTAGGGAATCATGTAGTGCACATGGCATGCTTGCGGGGCACATGTTTATAAAAGGCCATGTCAAAGTTTGGGAAGGTTCAACATGATAGTAGACGAAGGCATTATAAAGTTGCATAGGCAAGATTTTTGCGCGTAAGGAATACAAGTTTTAAATATTTTCAAAGGAACTAGTTTTATACGGTGATAAGGGTTTTTGTTTTTTATAACACCCTCTCAAAATGTGCCCAGCTGCTAGAAACCATTTTGAACACCTGGATTTATATGTGAGCACTTATTATCTGCAAACCGAAGCGAAACCCTAAATTCCCTGGTGACTCAAAAGACCAGACGGAACAAGCGTGCTTGCTGAAGTGTAAAGCTCTCCAACGTGTAGACAAGTGCACGTGAGATAAGTGCAATGAGATCATCATGCGGGCGCGGGTGTGGGGTGTGTAAAAGCATTACACCGTATGCTGTGTTGATTTTGCATGAAGAGGATGAAGTGCATGCAGAGAACGTGCCGTCAATCGGGTGGCTTTCTCGAGCATTGAGCAAAAGGCTCAAGACTCGAGAAAGCCAGACATGGTTGGGTTTGATCCCAAGCTGGGTGGCATTCGCCATACGTCCAGACTGCCACGCCGAAAGGACCGTCAGATGTTTTCTCCCAAGCTGCAAGGAGGACGTCTCGAGAAAGTGGGACTCGGTTTGGATTGAATCTAGGCTAGGTGGCTACTTCCACGCGTACACATAACCCCTCTAATATCAGGATTCGCCCAGCAAACACACACCGATGGAAAGGCTCGGGCTAGCATGCACCGCACCGTCGACAGAGAGAGAGAGAGAGCACGGAAATATGCGTTGAGCGCATAGGTGACAAAAAGTCCCTTACACAATGAAATTAAACAACACTACAAATGAAGGAAGGCTGAGGCGCGCGCACCCACGGAATACTGACAATGACCTGCCCGACTATACCTGTGCCAAGCGAACCGCACACATCTCCAAAACCAACACCGCCGTGATTGCAAAAATAAAGTCCTTTACGCCAACGCAATTTCTAAAACGTCAAAATAAGTCTCACGAATGCCTAACGGAAGATATCAAAGTAAGTTGCACCCGAGAAACGTGTGAAATAGGCGCGTACCTGTCACGCCCCTTGACCAGGTGCGAAAGCTGGCGAATTCGCGGAGGTCGAGAAAACTCAGTACAGTATTTGCCTCGCCATGCCTGGGGCCAAAAAAAGTGTTCATGTACATATTTTCGAAATAAGTCTGGGAGGGGCGCTGCTATGGAGCCAACTAGGAGGTGAACGTGTAGGAAATCTAAAACAGGAGCACAGGCGGAGAAACTCGATGACCAAAAACAAGCCTTTTGTTTCTTCGCTATTTTGACGAGAAACGAAATTCGAAAAATATTAGGTTTTCACAAAGCTCATGAAAAAACGTTTAAAAGAAGATGTGACATCTCTAAGGGCCTACTTTTACATAACTTGGTTTTGCCGCGGAAGCGAAATTTTGCCGGGAGTGGAGCGCTGGCGAAACCGCTGTGCGACATACCTGATATCTCGGGGCTTTTACCACTCTACTCTTCAAAACTTTCCAGAACAATCAATAACGCATCTTTTAAAGAAATGTATCAAACTACACAAGTCAATTCTATCTGTATCCGTATATCCGACACGTTTTTTGCGTGCTTGTGTGGTGTTCGAAAATCGCTCGGAATTGTTAGGAAATTGACTGATTCGAGAACAGATAACTAAAGTGAGAAGGGGCGCCAGTGTCACGTGTCGATGTGAGCTACGGATACCTCGCTAGAACCTGCAGAAACAACCATACATACTCATAGTCAGCGGTCGCAAAGCTTTCGGAACGACTCTGCTTATACGCGCAGGCTTGAAACCGTAAGGAATGTTTTCAATGTTTTTCGCTTGCACGTAAAGATTATAGTATAAATCAAGGGCAAAACTGCCCAAGCATTTCGGGTACGTCGATTGATTTGCTATCGGATCCGACATACCCGAAATGTTCACGCACGCGTGACGTCAGCTCTTTGCAATTCCAGGACAAACCTGCCCAAGCATTTCGGGTACGTCGATGCATCTGCGATCGGATCCGACGTACCCGAAATGCTTGGGCAGTTTTGTCCTCGATTTATAATGAGCTGACGTCACACGTGCATGCACATTTCTCGTATGTCGGATCCGATCCCAGATCCATCGACGTACCCAAAATGCTTGGGCGGTTTTGTCCTCGATTTATACTGAGCTGACGTCACACGTGCATGCACATTTCTCGTATGTCGGATCCGATCCCAGATCCATCGACGTACGAGAAATGTTTGAGCGGTTTTGTCCTCGATTTATACTGAGCTGACGTCACACGTGCATGCACATTTCTCGTATGTCGGATCCGATCCCAGATCCATCGACGTACCCGAAATGCTTGGGCGGTTTTGTCCTCGATTTATACTGAGCTGACGTCACACGTGCATGCACATTTCTCGTATGTCGGATCCGATCCCAGATCCATCGACGTACCCGAAATGCTTGGGCGGTTTTGTCCTCGATTTATACTGAGCTGACGTCACACATGCATGCACAAGCATTTCTCGTATATCGGATCCGATCCCAGATCCATCGACGTACCCGAAATGCTTGGGCGGTTTTGTCCTCGATTTATACTGAGCTTACGTCACACGTGCATGCACAAGTTACTGCGTCTCAGCGCCCTAGTTGGTGCAAGCGAGCGGAAAACATTCTTGAAGAACACTTCTTAGAGCTAGCACTTCGGAAACTGCAATGACCTCAAGAAACCGAGGCGGAAACAACGCGCCTGCCAAAACCCGTGCTCCGAAATCCGAAATGCTTGGGCAAAAATGACGTCAGCTCTTTGCAATTCCAGGACAAACCTGCCCAAGCATTTCGGGTACGTCGATGCATCTGCGATCGGATCCGACGTACCCGAAATGCTTGGGCAAAAATGACGTCAGCGGCTCATACAACAACAATTTCACAGAAGAAATTAGCTCCCCAGCACCCCGTGAATATGACCCGATGTGAAATTCCGCTTCACACTGCCTAGGGATGACCTCCAAATACTTCTCACCAACTTTAGTAACTTCCCCGTATCGCTCACATATCTCACGCGCCCGCAAGATATGCAATTTCTGTACAGCGGCCAGTTTACAGACGAAATTAGCTCCCCAGCACCCCGTGAATATGACCGGATGTGAAATTCCGCTTCACACTGCCTAGGGATGACCTCCAAATAATTCTCACCACCTCTAGTAACTTCCCCGTATCACTCACATATCTCACGCGCCCGCAAGATATGCAAGTTCGGTACGGCAGCCATTTTACAGACGAAATTAGCTCCCCAGCACCCCGTGAATATGACCCGATGTGAAATTCCACTTCACATTGCCTAGGGATGACCTCCAAATACTTCTCACCACCTCTAGTAACTTCCCCGTGTCACTCACATATCTCACGCGCCTGCAAGATATGCAAGTTCGGTACAACATCCATTTTGCAGACGAAATTAGCTCCCCAGCACCCCGTGAATATGACCTGATGTGAAATTCCGCTTCACACTGCCTAGGGATGACCTCCAAATACTTCTCACAACCTCTAGTAACTTCCCCGTGTCACTCACATATCTCACGCGCCCGCAAGATAAGAAGATATGCAATTTCTGTACAGCGGCCATTTTACAGACGAAATTAGCTCCCCAGCACCCCGTGAATATGACCCGATGTGAAATTCCGCTTCACACTGCCTAGGGATGACCTCCAAATACTTCTCACAACCTCTAGTAACTTCCCCGTATCACTCACATATCTCACGCGCCCGCAAGATATGCAATTTCTGTACTGCGGCCATTTACAGACGAAATTAGCTCCCCAGCACCCCGTGAATATGACCCGATGTGAAATTCCGCTTCACACTGCCTAGGGATGACCTCCAAATACTTCTCACAACCTCTAGTAACTTCCCCGTGTCACTCACATATCTCACGCGCCCGCAAGATAAGAAGATATGCAATTTCTGTACAGCGGCCATTTTACAGACGAAATTAGCTCCCCAGCACCCCGTGAATATGACCCGATGTGAAATTCCGCTTCACACTGCCTAGGGATGACCTCCAAATACTTCTCACAACCTCTAGTAACTTCCCCGTATCACTCACATATCTCACGCGCCCGCAAGATATGCAATTTCTGTACTGCGGCTATTCTACAGACGAAATTAGCTCCCCAGCACCCCGTGAATATGAGTATATGACCCGCCGATGTGAAATTCCGCTTCACACTGCCTAGGGATGACCTCCAAATACTTCTCACCGCCTCTAACATCTTCCCCGTATCATTTGCATATGTCACGCGCCTGCAAGATGTGCAATTTCTGTACCGCAACCCTTCTGCGACCCGTTAGCAGCCTGGTGGCCACTGCGATGATCAAAAATGTGAAAGATTGCCTCTAAATGATTTCTTTTAACAACTAAGAACTTCTTGAAACTTCTTACGACTTCTAAATGCCATTTTCATCGATTATGCAATTCGGGCCCACCTAGCCGTGCCACATGCCCGATACTAATCCCCGCGTGCTGCTATGAGTGTAAAGATGGCTTCTCCAAACCTCGACATTGCTTTTGGCATAGCCGCACGCACTTGCTGCATATGTTAAAAGACTTGCTTGTATGTTTCAACAAGCTTGTTATAATCCCGCAGCCTCGCGGAAAACGAGTCGCATGCTTGCGATGTCGTTGCACCACACCCAAAATTCTTGCAATCTACTTTGCCTTTCGGGACGGGGACCAAGCATCGGGAAAAAACGCCAAGGCAATGTGAATTCTTCCATTAGCCCCCTGTTCGCCGTATTCCTTCATTTTCACAAGTGCCTTATGCACTTGGCACCGCTCCGAAACGCGCGTCAAACATTGGTACGCGTGTGGATCTTGTAGAGGCGGGTACGGGCCGTCACCCAACCCGAGCCAGTATGTCCAAAATGACCAAACAACGGTTTTTGGTCACTTTGGGAACACGTCTGATAATACTTAGAGAAAATACCGTACAAGTCTTTTCAATATTTCTCTCTAAGTATTTTCTCTAGCCCGAAATTCACGGCCGCGAATCGCGGGTGCATGGCGTTC
>LGRX02032630.1:0-37956 GCA_001247695.2 Cymbomonas tetramitiformis | reverse complement strand
GTTCAGACGCGCTCTGGCAAACTGACAGCATCCTCGCCCCCTTCTCCCAGGAAGACCCCTGTTGATTTCTCAGCAACGCCGAAGTGCAGCGAGGCTTCAACCAGACTCCTGGAGCCCAGCGATCGACAGGACTGGAAGTTCCGGGCGGACATGTTCGACTTCTTGAGTCAAGAATATGGACCCTTCGAGGTGGACGCCTGTTGCGACTTGGGAGGAAAGAAATCGTCAGGTCAACCGCTACTGGACGGACTGCTTGAAGGAAAACTGGCGAGGGTTGAACGTCTGGTGTAATCCTCCCTTCTCCTCCAACCATTTGACCATCGAGGCTGTACTGAGGAAATATGTGGAAGAATGGCGTCTGGACCCTGAGAATACTTCAGCTCTCTTCGTCCTTCCTGACTTTCAATCTCGCATGCCACAGTGGCGGCAGTTGTTCAGATCTGCGGGAATGAGAGTGGAGTACATTATTCCTACCCATGACGCTCAAGGAGAACCTGTGCAGATGTTCGCTGCCCCGGATGGAGCCCTTCTGGATCTTCCTTGGCCCCTGCTAGTGGTGTACGCCCCGCCAGCTGCCTCGACAGCGTGTCAAGCGGGAAAGGAAGACGAGTTCCCCCCCTCCTATCGTGCGTACTGGAGAAGCGGCCAGCGTTCGAGACCTGCATCAGCAGATATCAGGAGGCCAGTTCCTCAAAGCGCTGCAAGCGGAATATGGGCGACCTGGTCCCCTCCAGACTTTAAGGAAGGAAATCCAAGAAGCTCCGCATCAACGCACTCGTGACTTCTGCGTAGTGGGTGATGTGTTGTGGAGGGTGAGCGCTGGGCGCTATCAGTTGGTACTGGGAGAAGATTCACCCCTCCGTGAGGTAGTACTGCAAGAGGCGCATGCATCTGTTTCAGCTGGACACGCGGGCAGGGACAAAACTCTGGAACGAGTACTGAGACGCTTCTGGTGGAAAGGGGCAGCAGAAGATGTGGGACGCTGGGTTTCATCTTGCACTATCTGTCAAGCGGTGCGACCGAGAAATTCCTACCCGGATGGATTGCTGAACCTACACACTATTCCTACGCGACTATGGCAAGTGGTCAGTGTGGACTTTGTCACTGGACTGCCAGTCACGGCGCGGAATCACGATGCCTTTGCTACTTTCACATGTAAGCTCAGCAAAATGGTTCACATCATCCCGTTGAACTTCCAGGACAGCTCCTCTGAGGTTATCGCTCGAACCTACTTCGACCACATCTGGAAACTACATGGCACCCCTATGAAGATTGTCTCTGACCGCGACCCTCGTTTTCAGGATGCTATGTGGAAGGAATTGATGAGACTTATGGGAACTAAAGTGGCCTCCACCACGCCTTACAACCCTCGTTCGGACGGACAAGCTGAACATACCAACCGCGTGGTAGAAGACATGCTAAGGTCCTTCGTAGGCAGCAATCCAGAGGACTGGGATTTGTGGTGTGCCAACGTAGAGTTCGCCATAAACGATACGCGGAGCGATGTAACCGGCTTTACCCCGTTTGAGTTGGTCTTGGGGCACTCGCCTATGTCGCAACTGGACTTGTTCCTGCAAGCGGCTGCTGGACAACACTCCAAGCGTAAGGGTGGAGAAGGTACGGCACACGAGATGGCTAGTAAATTCGCGGCTCAACTAGAGGACGCCCGCACTAAGCTAGAACTGGCACAGCAACGCCAGCGACATCAGTTTGACCAGCGTCACACCGCCAAATCCTTTCAGTTGGGAGACTTGGTCTGGGTAGATGCCAAGCATCTCACGGAAAATATCATGAACCGCGAATCCTTCAGGAAGCTGGGACCTCGCTGGCACGGGCCCTTACCCATCACCGAGAGGTTCTTCAGCGACCAGCAGCGAGAGCTACCCGAAATTGACAGAGGTGCTCCGGTGGCTTACCGGCTCAAGTTACCCCCTAAATGGCGTATCCACGATGTTTTTGCGCAGCATCGCCTCAAGGAATACCGCACTGCGGATGAAGCCTTTGCGCTGCGTCGACAAATACCTACTCCTGCCAAGGTTCTCGTGGATGGACAATCCCAGACCCATGTGTCTAAGATTCTGGCTCGAAGAGTGAAACCTATGAAAGGAGGCAAGGAAGTAGAAGAATTTCTGGTTCGCTGGACTGGGTACTCTAACGCTCATGACTCCTGGAAGACCCGTGAGTCGTTGAACTACGGGGGTGAACTCGAACAGCTCACGGAGTTCGAACACCTGAGACTATCACGAGAAGGACAAGCCCGGGGAAAAGCCTTACAGGAGGTCAGAATGCAGCGGAAGCAAAGGCGGGAACGCGTCGGAGCTTTAACTTTCCTGGACACCTCTGATGAAGTAAAACTCACTTCTCTGGACAACTGCCTACCTTGGGAACAATACTGTCGCTCCGCTGACGCCTTTGTGACGCATCTAGCTCTTCTGGGCTCTGGGGTCTCGACACGCGAGTTGCGACTACTAGTCCTTTTCAGTGGTACAGGAAGTGTGGAGAGAAGTTTCATGTCATGTTATCCGAAGAGCACTGTGGTCACCGTCGATCATGATCCTCGCTGGCAACCTACCTACGCTGAGAAGGTTCAGGACTGGGACTTCAAGCGTTATGCACCTGGTTACTTTGACGTCATCTGGGCTAGTCCACCGTGCACCGAATACAGTCAGGCTAAGACCACTGGGGTGCGACAACTGCGACAGGCTGATGCTTGTGTACGCCGAACGCTCCAAATTTTTGACTTTCTCAAACCCCAGCATTGGTTTATGGAAAATCCGATGGGCAGGTTTCCTTTTGCGCTGCGATTTCGACCCGTAGTTCGCCGGTTACCTACCCCGTTGTATTGCTCTTACTGTATGTATGGTACTGGCTATCGCAAGCCTACTTGCATCTGGACGCAGTCGCCTCCTCCAGTGGATCTACGGTACTGCACGATGGATACTCCTTGTCTTCACCAACAGACTCTGGGATCACATCCGGAAACTGCTCAACTGGGACCTCATCCAGGGCAACAAGGAGCGGGAGTTTCCACTGCTGTATACCCTCTGCCCGCTGGATTGCTTCGTCAACTCTTCGAGCACCTGTTCGATCAGAAAAGCATATCACGCATCCATACGCATGGCTGATCTGTGTCTGGATCTTAGCTGCTGTACAAATGACTCTGAGTTATCATCTCTTTGTACTAACAAGCTAAGAGGGGAGGAGTTGTGCCAGGGAACAATAGCCCGGCCAAGCCATTCGATTGGCATATTGTATTTATGCATACTGGGGCAGTGAGATGGCAATGGGCTCGGAAGGGGACTCCCGAGCCATTGACTTCGTACTATGGGAGCGAAAGCCTGGACTTGATTATAGCTGGCAGCATATTATCGTACACCCTTCTGGTGCGCTACGCCGCTGGGAGCGTAATAGGGGCGGCGGCTGGTTTCTAGAAGACGCCACTCAGTTGAAGGCGCCGGTAGCGCCATTCTCATTACCGATTAGCCGCGTTGGGATCGCGTACTGGAATCCGACGATTGTGATTGACGATGACGAATATCGTGGAATTCCCTACCAGGGGCGTAAGCCTACACACTCAGCGTCTACGAACAGTGAAGATTCGGGTACAGGCGCTGTGTCCTGGAGTAAGGAGAAGTTACCAGATTCTGATGACAATGATGACGCAGGAGTCACTAACAGTAAGGAGAAGCTACCAGATTCGGATGACAAAGATGACGCGGGTGTCATACATGACATGGACACTGCCAGTCCGAAATGGGAGCCAACTTCGCCTGAATATGATGACACCGAGGATGACGTCAGCGAGTTCGATGACTTGGTAGCTGACGATGCTGAAGAACAAGCTGAAGCTCGAAGGTTGAAGAGACTGGGACTGCAATTGATCATGGATGAGAAGGGTGAACTTCACTGGGTACCAAAGGGCACCTCCCCGACCTCACCTGTTCAGCCCGATGATCAGCCTATTACCGAGCAGAAGTCTGAGGCCATATCTGAGGATGCCCCAGCCTCTGTGGTGGAGACTGTTCATGCACCACCGAAGAAACCTTATGGGTCAGATACTGGATTGACTTCAATGGGTGAGAATAAGGCTGGGGTGTCTGAAGAGACGAAGAGGCAACCCAGGAAATATCCGAGATGTTGGACACATGAGTATATAACTCAATTGAAGTATTCCATAAGAAGTGACAGTGATGAAGAAGAAGGGCTTGACGTGGCTCCTCGTAGGAAGAAAGCAAAGATCAGCAAGGGACAATGAAATCAACTGTCTTGATTAGGATTGTCCAAATGCAGATTCTCTGATTAGGATTTGTATAGGTGGCAGATGATGATATGCCAGCCGACATGGGACAGATCGATTAGAGAATATGAACTGCGCGCCTTGAAAGTATAAGACTTGAATATTGCCCATTTGGAGGCTGTTCTAACTTGAAGTAACTATTTGGAGGAGCTGTTGCTCAACCTGTTAATTTACTGGTCAATCTTTCCTGCCATAAAGATATTGCAATTGCTTGAATTGTAGCCTTGTTCAGGGTGGGAGGGCCATTAGGGTTCGCACTCCACCACACCTCTAGAACGTGAGTGTACACCTCCTCGATGCTCACCTTCGCCAACTCGGTGTCCAGGCGGAGCGGGGTGATCACTTCCTTGTAGAAGTCGGCGTCCAGCGCTGCCAGGAGCTGCCTTTTGGCTGCTCCGTCATCCAGGGGACCCGCTCCGCTAGCCGCGATAGCCTTAAGGCATTCGTCAAATTGTGCAACCAAGGGCTCAGGGTCATTAGAAGAACCAAAAGAAATGCTTAAGAGTTCTTCATGGTGGCGGAGCGGCCGATGCCCAGGCGGCAGCAGCCGCTTGGTGATCTCCAGGAGTGCACGCTTACCGTCGCGCGGAGAAATCCGAGCCGAAGCGTCAACCCACCTTCGAGCTGGAGAGTGGGGCGTTGTCAAAGAGACCAACGCACGAAGTAAAATGTCGTTGAAGATCGGGTGAACCTCCTTGGTGACGTCCACGAGGTCAAAAATGTCCTCGTTGGCGCTGTCCTTGTTGGCAAACGATGCTTCCAAGGCAGTGACCAAGGAATCCCAAAGAAGTTGTCGATGTGGTTCACTTCCGGAAAATGAGGACGCCTTAGTACCTAAGGTGTCCTTCGCAACACGCTTCACAACGTCAATGTCCCAAGACGATTGCAAAACGGCATTGCTGCGTGTCCTGTCAGCAGCAGCGAGCGCGACATTCGCTGACTGCGGGGTGCTCTTGTAGCGAGCACCCACGTTCCTAGCAAAAATTGAATCTAGGCGCATCCTAGCGCCCATGGCCGGTGTTCCAACTGAGGATGAAGTCATCAGAATAAATTCCTATAGGAGGGGGGTTGGGGAAAAGGCGAGTGTCAAATTGTAAGGTGGCGGGCGACCGTAATGCAGTTGCAGAGTGAGGAGAAGAAGGGGTCGAACGAAGTCAACGGAGTCGAATACGCGGCGGCCAAGGAGTTGTTGACAGGGGTGATCAAGTCCAGTCTAAAACAAAATCCAACGCGGACACCCGTAGAAGTTGCCGAAAATCCCAACTCGCAATCTCACCGCAACATAGCGCAAACCGCGCGCCCTAAAGTGGCCAATTCAACATCTCGCGAGGCCCCAACGCCCCGCCAAGCGGAAAAGCTTAGCCAGTCATGGCAAAGTCAGCAGTGATAAAAGCGGGGTAATACCCCATAACCTGTGAGATATAATATAACGTATTATATCGGGGCGGTCACTGAATAGTTTTCATACAAGTGTAAACTGATTATAAAGATAAACGAATATAAGGTGTCTGTGACCTAGGGATCTGTCACCTAGTACTGTACGAGTACTGGTACAGCTAACGGGAGTCAGAATAGTTATGACCTACGGGTCACTGAATCCAGCAATCTAGCCTCTATTTGAGTTGCCATTTGGCCTCTACATGAGTTGAGATCCAGCCTTCATATCAAGATAGTTATATCACCTGAATTTCAGCCTATATATGAGCTGAAATCCAACCTCTATATGAGCTGAAATTCGGTCTGTATATCACCTGAAATCCAGCCTCTATATCACCTAGAATTCAGCCTCTACATGAGCTGAAATCCAGCCTCTATATCAGCTGAAATTGAGCCTCTATATGAGCTAAAAATCGGCCTCTATTTCACCTGAAATTCAGCCTCTATATCACCTAGATTTCAACATCTATATCATCTCTTGTCCAGCCTCTACTTGAGCCGAAATTCAGCCTTTATATGAGCTGAAATTCAGCCTTGGCATAATTCTCACTTGTAGATTCAGATTGTGCATTTCTTTTCTCACGTAGGCACAGCAGCCTGAGCTACGAGAGCATTGTATCTGTGTTTTGGGACCGCCCTGGCAGAAAGCACAGGCCTCCCACTAGATCTGTTTCCACCGTTTGAGAGGGTGTTTGTTTTTGCCTACTGGATTGCCACCCGTGCCGAACACTTCGTACTCGTACAGTGTGGTGTGTTGGATTTGGCAGCCAGACCCCTACGGTCGACTCCCCTATCCTATAGTCTGTACTCCGTACTCGTACAATACGGTGTCACAATGTGACCGTGTCATTCCGTAGGGTTTAGCTTTTAGCTTGTTTTACTATCCGTTTATCTTTATCTTTTATCACGATATATATATATATATATATACAGTTTGATATTGCTTGTTACCGTGTTATATATCTGACACAAGCTGATTTTCGGATTATGCATAAGCTAATTTTCAGCATATGTGTAAGCAGATGTTCAAATTATGCACAAGCTGATTTTCGGATTATGCATACGCGCGCCGATTGTCAGCATATAATTATGTAAGCAGATTTTCAGCTTATGCATACAGTATATAGATTTCCAGCTTATGCATCATGAGATTTTCAGCTTATGTGCACCGCGCTGATGATTTTCATCTTATATGTGAGCAGATTTTCGGCTTATGCACACGCCGATTTTCAGCTTATGCATAAGGGGATTTGCCGCATATATGTGAGCAGATTTTCAGCTTATCGGTATCGAAGCAAATTTTCAGCGTTATGCACACGAGCGGATTTTCGGGTTATACATAAGCTGATGTTCCGGGCATATATGTCAGCAGATTTTCAGCTTATGCATACGCCGATTTTCAACGCATGCATAAGCAGATATTCGGCTTATGCACAAGCCGATTTTCGGATTATGCATAAGCTAATTTTCGGCATATGTGTAAGCAGATTTTCAAATTATGCACAAGCTGATTTTCGGATTATGCATACGCGCGCCGATCCGTGTCAGCATATAATTATTTAAGCAGATTTTCAGCTTATGCATATATAGATTTCCAGCTTATGCATCATGAGATTTTCAGCTTATGTACACCGCGCTGATGATTTTCAGCTTATATGCGAGCAGATTTTCGGCTTATGCACACGCCGATTTTCAGCTTATGCATAAGGGGATTTGCCGCATATATGTGAGCAGATTTTCAGCTTATCGGTATCGAAGCAGATTTTCAGCGTTATGCACACGAGCGGATTTTCGGATTATGCATAAGCTAATTTCGGCATATATGTAAGCAGATTTTCAAATTATGCACAAGCTGATTTTCGGATTATGCATACGCGCGCCGATCCGTGTCAGCATATAATTATTTAAGCAGATTTTCAGCTTATGCATATATAGATTTCCAGCTTATGCATCATGAGATTTTCAGCTTATGTACACCGCGCTGATGATTTTCAGCTTATATGCGAGCAGATTTTCGGCTTATGCACACGCCGATTTTCAGCTTATGCATAAGGGGATTTGCCGCATATATGTGAGCAGATTTTCAGCTTATCGGTATCGAAGCAGATTTTCAGCGTTATGCACACGAGCGGATTTTCGGGTTATACATAAGCTGATGTTCGGCATATATGTCAGCAGATTTTCAGCTTATGTGCGACATCGCTACCATCCCATTCGACATTGCTTACGCATTTCGTTGTTTTGAGTTCGCTGAAGCATGAAAATGTTCCCTTCATAACTGACTCAAAGTTCTACGTACGGGTCGTCTTTGAAATCTGACAGGTTCGAAGATGCCGGCTGGTATCCCTTGAGCTTTGGGTGCGTATTATCGCGAGGAACAACCACTACAGTAAAGTCGGTGCCGAGCCGCCAGATCAATTACGCCGATAACGAGTGATATAAGGGTAAAATGAGATAATGGCTGAAATCAGCCGCTCTATCACCATCTTGAATGATGCTGGATTCAGTGACCCGTAGGTCATAACTTATTCTGACTCCCGTTAGCTGTACCAGTACTCGTACAGTACTAGGTGACAGATCCCTAGGTCACAGACACCTTACATTCGTTTAACTCTTATAATCAGTTTACACTTGTATGAAAAGTATTCAGTGACCGCCCCGATATAATACGGTATATTATATCTCACAGGTTATGGGGTATTACCCCGCTTTTATCACTGCTGACTTTGCCATGACTGGCTAAGCTTTTCCGCTTGGCGGGGCGTTGGGGCCTCGCGAGGTGTTGAATTGGCCACCTTAGGGCGTGCGGTTTGCACCATGTTGCGGTGAGATTTCGAGTTGGGACTTTCGGAGACTTCTTCGAGTGTCCGCGTTGGATTTTGTTTTCGACTGGGCTTGATCACCCCTGTCAACATCTCCTTGGCCGTCGCGTATACGACTTCGTTGATTTCGTTCGACCCCATCTTCTCCTTGCTCCGCAACTGCATTTCGGTCGCCCGCCACCTTACAATTTGCACCTCGCCTTTTCCCCAACCCCCCTCCTATAGGAATTTATTCTGATGACTTCGTCCTCCGTTGGTACACCGGCCGTGGGCGCTAGGATGCGCCTGGACTCTATTTTTGCTAGAAATGTGGGTGCTCGCTATAAGAGCACACCGCAGTCAGCTAAAGTTGTACTCGCTGCTGCTGACAGAACGCGCGGCAATGCCGTTTTGCAATCATCTTGGGACACTGATGTCGTTAAGCGTGTTGCAAAGGACACCTTAGGTACTAAGGCGTCCTCATTTTCCGGAAGTGAACCTCATCGCCAACTTCTTTGGGATTCCTTGGTTACTGCCTTGGAGGCGTCCTTTGTCAACAAGGACAACGCCAACGAGGACATCTTTGACCTCGTGGACGTCACCAAGGAGGTTCACCCGATCTTCAACGACATTTTGCTTCGTGCGTTGGTCTCTTTGACAACGCCCCACTCTCCAGCTCGAAGGTGGGTTGACGCTTCGGCTCGGATCTCTCCGCGCGACGGTAAGCGTGCCCTCCTTGAGGTGACCAAGCGGCTGCTGCCGCCTGGGCATCGGCCGCTCCGCCATCACGAAGAGCTCTTAACCCCTATGGAGCGGATGGAATTTTTTGCCAAAAGCACTAGTTTCACAAATGCGCCGTTTTCACGGTATATGGTACCTTGGTAAGTGTGGGGGAATCGTTACATGTTCCATAACTCCTATAAAGTGGTTTTGATCTACAAAATACATGATCGCATTATATATACAACGATATATCGGTGATATACAAGCCAAAAAACACGTTTTCCAGGAATCAAAAGTGTCAAAATTCAGTTCTCACAACCGCTTATTCGAGTATTAGGTCGCCCCTCGACCATAAAACAATCGCCTTTACTAATGCCTTGAAATTGGTAATGGTGGCTGTACCTTGAACGCACCAATACATCGAAATATTCGAGCAATAAGGTGAAAAAAACACGAAAAAACAACGAAAAAACATCATTTGTCAAATGTTTTCCATACTTAAGGCCATATTGTGTGTTTTCGGGGGAAATCGACTGTTGGGAAAGTAAGTATTGCCCATATGAGGTGCATGGTCATTTTATATGATAGTGGTCACTGAACCAACGAATCCTTGTCGATGAATGGCATCTACACTCGATTTTGCACACTTTAAGATACTTTTGACCCAAATTTCATGCCTAGAAATAAGCAACTTTGGGGATTTTACTACAACAAAATTGCCCTTGGGTGAGATATATATGCTAAGTATATGTGTAGAATAAATTGTTGAACATTAGATATACCTATTGCAACGGGTGTGCAAAGCTTATATGGCCGGTTCCGACAAGTGCTATCGGGCTGAGAAATGAATCCAAGCTTAGAGTTTGAAGTAGTTGTACCGTATACGGTACAAACCGCTCCATAGGGGTTAAGCATTTCTTTTGGGTCCTCTGTTGACCCAGAGCCTTTAGTGGCCCAATTTGACGAGTGTCTTAAGGCTATCGCGGCTAGCGGAGCGGGTCCCCTGGACGACGAAGCAGCCAAGAGGCAGCTCCTGGCAGCGCTGGACACCGACTTTTACAAGGTGGATGGCGACGGAGACGAGGCGGACCAGGACGAAGGGACGACACATGACGGGGGTGTGGGCTGGAAGGAGAAGTGGATCCGGCAGCTTTCTTTCGCTCTCGCACGAGGGGTCGCAGGGCTGATCATCAGGCGGGCTGTGGGGCGATATCCGGCCGGAGTAGGGTGACGCTGGGCTGGCGGAAGGCGTGTGAGAGGAGGCATGGGCCCGAACCCGGATCGGGGGGAGGCGGCTCAACGGGAGGGCTGGAGAGGTTGGCATTGATGGCTAGGGTGTGGGAGGACGCGTTCGAGGAGACAGACTATGGCACGCAGGATGGATCGGGTGGTGGGACGCAGGGATTGGGGGGGACGCAGGATGAGCAGGCTGAGCAGGCTTCTGGTGGGGTGGACGAGGCAGGCGCGATGGCATCGAGGCTTCTGGAGAGCATGGAGAATGTGCGGCGGGAGGCAGAGCACCTGAGCACTGGGAGGGGTCCAGGAGGGGGCACCGCCGAGGCGCAGTCTGGAGATGCGCATGCGGGCACAGGTGGGCCCAGCCAGGCGGCGACAAATGTCCAGGATATCTTGTCGGAGTGGGATGACCTCTCTAAGGTGACTAGGTAATTTTTTTTGGCAAATTACCGGTAAGAGTATTACCGGTAATTTACCTGGTAATACCAACCCCCCGTATCGCCTTACTTTACATACTTAAGGGTTTAGCGGTAAACTACCACGGTAAGGCGGTATTACCATGGTAATTTACCGATTACCACTGAAATTTACCAATTTTCCCCAGTCTGGGATCTCCGATTGGGCGACGCTGGATACTTTCGGGTTTTCCGGAAAAGACAAATCGATAACCTCAACGGAAACTGTCACGGACGAAAGTTCACTTTTCACTTTCCTGCCCCGACGCGAGAGCACAACTCTCTTCTCTTTAATGGTTTAATCTTAAATCTACATCGGTAATCTGGTATGGCGTCGTGTGATGCTCCTGACGAGGAGGAGGAATATTACGGCTCGAATGGATAAGTAGGGCGTGAGATATTATCAAAATGGTAAATGACCCGCCACTTTGCAGACACAACCCCAAACATGCATATCGGCATCCTATACATACACCATATATAGCGGGGTCGTGTAGACGTGCCTACATATGGCTAGAAACGTATATACATAAGGAAATGCGTAAAATTGGACAATCGAATGCGAAAAACAAAATAGTAGATACTTAAGAAAATAATCATCCTGTCTGTACTTCTGGAAAAAGAATGTCGATTGATAATATACTCGCATGGCGTAGCATTCGCCATGTGATGCGCCCACACAATTGTAATGATCAACCCCGACCCATAGCCACCAAAAAAAAGGATTCCGAGCCCCGATGCAACTTTTAGGTTATTCCTTGCTGGCGGTATTACTTTGGTATTACCGCCTAAAGTATTACCGGTAAATTACCCGGTATTACCACACCCCATATTCGCATTACCGGTAAAGTAGTCACCTTAGACCTCTCATCGCCCGGCCGGGAGGGTCAGGTCTGGACTCAAGAGCAAAGTGGGGCCTTGCCGGAGCAAGCAATGGCCTTGGCTGAGGGAGGGGTGGCCACCTTGATGGACGTGAGCAGGCGGGTGGCCGGCCTTCTTGAGGGGGGTTGTTAGCATCGATGGGGGGGACTGTTGAGGGTGATGAGGGAGACGTGGAGAGGCACGGGGGTGGATTTGACACATGCCGGGCCCCTCGGCGCCCGGGGGGCCATCCCGGCAGCGATGACCACTTACAACAGGTTGCACGGCAGCATACGGCATCTCATCAGCTTCTGGGCCCACGGGGCGAGGTTGCTGGCTGTGCCGGAACTAATGGTGAGCAGATGTCGGGAAGGCGAAGACCGGATGGTGAACTATCGGCCACCGGGAGGGCTTGGGACACACAGGCATGTCGGGAAATGGGACCCCAAGTAGGAACTGCGCAGAACAACAGTGGCGGAGCAAGTGTGGAGCGCACTGATCAGATTCGCAGACATTTGGCAGAGTTTCCGGCGCAAGAGCTTTGGGGTGGGAGTGGTGAGAGGGGTTGCAGATGCAGTTTGGCAGTGGGCACGCAAGGTCAGGTGGAAACAATGTGTTTTATCACTCTCAGTGGCTACTGCCCCGTGGTACTTGTCACAGTACTGTTTTCGAAAACAGTACTATGACAAGTACTGACGCGGTGGAATTTTTTTCGATGCCCTCTTGTTCAATACTGATGATATCCTTCATATAATATCATCTTTGGGAGCCAAAATGAGTTACCTTGTGCCCCATTGGTCGACAGACCACGTGCAGTGCTCTCGCTGGTAGCATGTTGTCACTCGGGTAGTACTTTATGTGATATAGTGGTTACGGCCTTGTGTGAAAAATGGTGTCACCTCTTTCGAATTTCTTTCTGAGAGATTTTGGCATCAAGTATGCCCCGCAATCATGCAAATTGAAGATATGTAGTATGCCCAATGATGTGTGATTTCGTGGGCCCGCTGGCATACCGTGATTCGATGCAATTGGCATGATAACATCCACCCTACTACATGTGAAAAACCTAATATATTCCAAGTGATCCAACGTGGTACAAGTAGCATGCTAAACTTCATTCCAACAGGTGCCCAAACGCCGTACATCGCCCAAATATGATTCAAATGATGTTTTGGACTATAACCAGCATCAAACGGGGCCTATACGTTGTCGGGGATGCATGGTTGAGTGTCGGATATGCGCTATGACCTCACAGTCAGCACATGTGTACGCGTACGCAAGTAGCATGCTAGGAATCACCCCAACGGGCGCCCTAGCGCCATATATCGCACGGGCATGACTCAATATGACAATCCGGGCTACGAGACGTACTGATTTGGGCATGGTTGATATTGGAGGTGCATGATTGAGTGTTGGGGACGAGGTGCTAGGGCCTGGCAGACAGAGTACCCGTACGCATACACAAGTAGCATGCTCGCAATTATTGCAACGGGTACCCAAACGCCGTACATCGCCCAAATATGATTCAAAATGATATTTTGGACTATAACCAGCATCGAACGGGGCCTATACGTTGTCGGGGATGCATAGTTGAGTGTCGGATATGCGCTAAGACCTCACAGTCAGCACAGGTGTACGCGTACGCAAGTAGCATGCTAGGAATCACCCCAACGGGCGCCCTAGCGCCATATATCGCACGGGCATGACTCAATATGACAATCCGGGCTACGAGACGTACTGATTTGGGCATGGTTGATATTGGAGGTGCATGATTGAGTGTTGGGGACGAGGTGCTAGGGCCTAGGGGGTCCCATTCTTCACGACAGAGCTCCGGAAATTCTGGATGAGTGTCCCGAAGTGTGTGCTGAATCCTTTGATCCCTAGTATGGGTACATAGTACAGCTGATCTTTGGCGGTAAGGGTTGTCAACTGCATCGGTCCAAGGATAAGCACACACACATCAGTACTTCCATTTTGGTTGGTGAACGTCGGCTGGTCACTAACAGTGTGTGAAATGATTAGATTCTCTGAGCATGGGTTCCCTGGGTGGAGTTGAACGTGGCTCTGGGGCAGTTAGAGTGTGCAGTGGAAGCTCGCAACAGCGGTCTGCTGGTGAGGGGCTGGGTCAAACAGCTGGAAGGGTGAATGCAAGCCGGCTTTGGCAGTGTGGTTTCTGTGGACGGGCGGAGCAGGCTCGAGAAACGCTCAGGTGGCTCAGTGGGGCGCACGGGGTCTTGTTCTCCGTGGACCTCCGGAGAATCCAAATATATTCCCCGAAGCGGATGCCGACTCTTTTGATCCCCGGCGTGGGTGCATAGTGCAGCCCAATAGGACTTCCCAGATGGTTTGATAGCGGCGGGTATTTGACCATTTGGAAATCGCCGCAAAGCTAAGCACTCACACACGCCCACATGTGAATATAGCAAGGGCCTCATGTTCCGTGTACGGCGAAGAAGGGAGCGCGCCTGGCGTCGCTTCATGATGAAAAAGGTGGTTTGAGGTTAGCGTTGGCGTCATGCTGTGACTGTTCAGATTGCATGGGCTCTCTCTAGCAGAAACGAATCGACTCTTCACAAAAAAAAGAGTTTGGCAATGCTGAGAAAGTCTTCACAAAAAAAAAAGGAGTTTTGGCAATGCTGAGAAAGTCTTCACAAAACAAAAAGAGTTTTGGCAATGCTGAGAAAGTCTTCACAAAAGAAAAGAGTTTTGGCAATGCTGAGAAAGTCCTCACAAAAAAAAAAAGAGTTTTGGCAATGCTGAGAAAGTCTTCACAAAGAAAAGAGTTTTGGCAATGCTGAGGAAGGGCAACACGTCCGAAGTTATGTCACGACACGTTTTTAGCAGATTCTGTAGGGCATGCGATTGGCCAGGCTAACATGATGACCGGGATGAGACCAACCCCTTAGCAAGTGCATGCACTCTTCATACGATGCACCGAGTGTGCACCCGGCATTTGTCGTATACTAGCTCTGAGAAGAGGGGGTAAGGGGGGGGAGGTGCCCTAGTCCAGTTACCCTCTTTGGCGCGCGAGTGCCCTCTGACCTCCACAGCAGCGAGCACCTCTGCCAGGTCGTCTCCGCTCGCCGCTGCAGCAGACCGCCCAGCCAGAGCCCAAACACAGTGTTGGGAAAAGTGGGAAACCCCGGGTGTGCCCGTTGTCAGTGCCTGGAACCGCATGGCACAGACCGAAGTAATCAGAGCTTGCTTCTCACTGCCCAAGGCGCAAATTTGCTGGAGGGATGCACCAATCAGAGCTTGCTTCTCACTGCCCAAGGCGCAAATTTGCTGGAGGGATGCACCAATCAGAGCTTGCTTCTCACTGCCCAAGGCGCAAATTTGTCGGAGGGATGCACCACCGAGCTTGCTTCTCACCGCCCAAGGCGCACCGGAGGGATGTAACTAATCAGCTTGCTTCACCGGCTCAAGGCGCAAATCTGCCGGAGTGGATGCAATCCACCGAGCTTGCTTCACCGCCTGCTGGGCAGCAAATTTACCGGAGGGATGCACCAATCGTAGCTTGCTTCACTCGCCCCAAGGCGCAAATTTGCTGGAGGGATGCACCAATCGAGCTTGCTTCGACGCCCAAGGCGCAAATTGTCGGAGGGATGCACCAATCGAGCTTGCTTCACCGCCCTGCAATTCGCCGGAGGGATGCACCAATCGCTTGCTTCACAAGGCGCAAATTTGTCGGGAGGATGCACCAACCGTAGCTTGCTTCTCAATCGCCCAAGGCGCAAATTTGTCGTGGAGGGATGCACCAATCGAGCTTGCTTCATCGCCCAAGGCGCAAATTTGCTGAAGGGATTCACCAATCAGAGCTTGCTTCTCACTGCCCAAGGCGCAAATTCGCTGGAGGGATGCACCAATCAGAGCTTGCTTCTCACACCTGTCTGTGCCGTTTTGTTCGTCTTCTTCGAAAATTACTAATAACAACATATTCTTATTGGTTGTATTTTTCATCTGGTTAAGGTCCACCACTTCCAACAGTGGCCTGAAGAGAATGGGTTTTTGTCAAGGATTCTGATCACGCCGCGCGACCGCGACGTTCCTGCAGCGACCGGACGGTCCCCTGCTAACCGACATTTTTTTCCAGTCAAGGACTTGACGGGATTCTCCGACCTCTTATTTGGGCGCCCAACGCGTACCGTACGGCACCGCAGGCGACGCCTTTCACGACATCCTGGAATCCGCCGACGCGTATTTCATCCCTGACAGCATGCTCTCTGGCGGACGCCAGGGCTTTGACAGTCCTCTTCTAGCTGCCCGCGCTGCAGCCGCAGCGGCAGCGGCTCCCCATGTCCCATCGCCCCCTGGCAGCACCCATTCTGGCGGCCTGTCCAGCGGTGGTGGCGGCGAGCCCATCGTCACCACCGCCTCCCTCCGCAGGAGGCAGACTCCGATCTCCCGTGCCGCCACCGCCCTCGAGTTCAACGAGGACGAGGCGGTGTGGGTTTCCACGCCGGTGCTTGCGTCCCATCAGGAGGAATTCTCCGACAGGCTCCCTTTCGCCTACGCCTACAACGAGGAGTTGATGAAGCTTTTGCGATCGCGCGGCTTCAAACCGAATATCGGTTTCACCCTCGACCGAGATGGACTTCGCCGTCCTACTCACCAACCTTTCCCACGTCCTTGGTCCCATCGCCCACGACGAGTTTGACAAACTCCTCGACCTCGACCACGAGTACCCCGTGTACCACGTTGCCCTCAACGAGCTGATCTACACCATCCTGCATACGGTGCTCCGCGGCCTGGCGCTATCGCTCTACGAGGAGTCCGCCCGCGTCCACCCCTACGATGGTCGTTGTGCGCTGCAGCGCATTCGCTTCCAGGTCGAGGGAATCGTCGACCTGGACAGCAAGCGTTCCTGGCTCCGCTTGCGGAAGACGATCGTCGACGAGACCGTCGACCCGACAACGCAGCTGTCAGTTTTCCGCACGCTCACGGACAGGCACGCACGCCTGCACCCCGCGTACGCCGATTCGGACCGCGTCGAGGACCTATGGCACGTCCTGTCCGACTCCGCGGCCGTCTTCCCTCACCTCTCATCACTGTATCTGGTGGTGCTGCGGGAGCTGCGCGACAACCGGCGCTTCACCTTCTCGTCCCTCTGCAACCGCATTTGCAAGGCCTGAGGCGTGACGAAGGACATCTTGCGCGACTTGCGAACCCGACCGCCGCCGTGTCTGGTGGTGGCAAGGGCGCGGGTGGGAGTGTGCACGCATTCACCAACCCCAAGCCACACGTCCCCCCGCAGGGTGAGTGGAAACCGTTCAAGGCCGAACGGTTCCTAAAGTGGGAGGGTGACGGCATCCCATGTGTTTCCTGTTTCCGCCTATTCGCCATCACGGACGGGCATCCGGGCACGAAGGGGGTTTGCCCCTACACGTGCCAACAGGCATTTGCGCCGGGCCGCGCTCCGGACGGAGTCCGCCCGGCGCCCCACCGACCCGCCCTGGACGAATGGTACGCCATGACCGCTCAGCCGCCAAAGGTGGCGGCTCTTCAGGACACGCAGCCCCCACAAGGTGGTGGCGCCGCTCCCCACTCCGTCATGCATTTTCGCGAGACCAAGTCCACCCGTAAGCCTTCTGCCGCCGAGGATTTCGGATGGGCCGACGACGTGGCGGCGGCAGCCGCCGGCTGCGATCCGGACGACTTTGAGTACCCAGCCCTCCGCGAGACTCCGCAGATGCCGTGGCCCATGCCCCCGAAGCCACAGCCGAAGAATGACACCGAGAATGTGCTGCCTGTGTTTTAAATTTCCCGCGGGATTAGTTGAGCCGGCAGCAGATTACGCAGCCCTTCACACCTAGCATGCTATCTTGGTTGGTTAGCGCCATCGGATGCCCCTCTAGCTGGATTGAGAAAGATCCCTTCGAGCCACGCGAGATCTAGCTGTTAGGGTTTGCGGCCTGCACTGCACATCGGACATTTCATTTTGTTTGCACCTCTCACCTTCGTGGTGAGGTGGTGTGATGAGGATACAGATATTCACCCCCCATAAGGGGGAGTGGTTATGTCCCTAGACGTGAAGTCGGAGACTACTGATTTTAAACTGCCAGGTTCAGTGGGCGCGTTTTAACCGAAGGACACCTGAAGCCCTGTAGGGTCGTGCGTAGACATACTCGTGGAGGCATCGACTGAACATACCGATTAATAACTCAGTTGGCAATCTGAGCGACATTAGCCAAATCAGTTCATGTCACCGACCGAATACGAGATCTTCATTTAATCAAGAAAATTTCAAAACCTATGTACAGGCGCGAAATGCAGTGATATAAATGCATACTCCGTATGTAAAAACAATGAAGTGGGATTGGATATTTAATATCAATTCTACAATTAATCTAATTTCAGTATTTTATACATGACACGCGACGCGGCGAGGGCAAGTAGCACTACGCTCAATCCGGATTATTATGAAATGTCTGCGCCCATTGTGAACTTATCCCTATACCTATACATATATATCTATATATGCGTGTGTGTGTGTTGCTCACCGACTCCGTGGCGCTGGGATCAACCCCGCCAATCATTTCGTTCCAAGTTCCCGTTATAAAGATTGGTCAACAGATACCGTACACAACCTGGTGAATGAGTTTAGCACTGTCAGCAGGATTAGCACGAACTAATTACGGGATTTATCCCGCCGCGTGCTTGGGTAATCTCCACGTATTCCATGCTGCATCCATTTGATATGGCCTTGTTGCCCTTGCAACTTGACACTGACTGTGCCAGAAGTTCCCGAGGGAGTGCCGAACCGGACATAAGTGGACTGAACTAGGGTCTATAGCGTGTAACACTGTCGCAGTGCCCAGTTCTCCAAGGACAGAGCGGTTAAATGTGATACACCGTTCACGAAGGCATCACACCCGGAGAGCCTCTTAGGATGAGAGCAGGATGTAGGCACGGAAAAGCATGACTTCGTGAACACTCGTGCAATGGCACGGCAATGGAGCAAAAGGACGAGCAGCATGCACTCGTATGAACATGGCCAGTATCTGTCGAGCACATCGTGCACGAAATCAATCAATGTAAATAATTTGGGTGTCCGTTTGATCGTCTTCTGCCTCGTTCTGCACATGTCGCAGTCGAGAGTTTGGGGAGCTAGGGGGCACCGTCCTTAACGGAACTGCACAAGAAACATCACAACCCATGATCCATTTAAAGTTCTGGACTTGATGCAAAACCTGCGTGTGATAGGCACGCATTATGCATGACGAGTTGTTTATTCTGTGCAGAAGGGAACCGGTCTAAAACAAGTTTAGGCGACTGGAACATGGAATGACAAGTGAAGCATGCAGAGCAAGTGCGAAGCGCTATACCCGACTGTGCAGCACTTGACTCCTCGGGCTCATCGTCATCCAAAACAGCTTTTGGCTTGAACCGTGGATGGGGGCTTTGGCTTCTACAACTCGAAGTCTCTGGCGAGTCGGGAGGCTCCCCTCCTTCCTGGTTTATAACCCGCACAGAAGAATCAGGAAATCCACCACGAAGCCAATCTAATAACATCCACGAAAGTAGTCTAATAACAGCCACGAAAGTTGTCTGATAACAACAACGACAGTGGTCTGATATAAACAGCAACCTCCGGCCGAAAAAGCCTCATCAGAGCTTGCATCTTCCAATTCACTCAGCGGCAGCTCTCCATTTCTTTGATTGGGCACAAGAAAGGTGCGGATACGTACCCGATCAAACAAAAGAGCCTGCGACTCGTCTCGGATAGGACTTGCGTCCGCAATATCAATATCTAGCATGTCAACCTGGAGGTCCCTGCGGAACCAAAGCTTTCGTAAATCGCGAGGTAGTTGCTTTCCCTGACGCCTGGCGATGTGAGGGGAGGGGAGACGTGTGACTTACTTCGGTGGCACCCCCTCCCCGACTTCATCACATCGCGCGGTGGGGATCGCGACAGGTGGAGTGTCCTCAAACTCGAGGGAGTCACAACCCCACCGCTCCACGCGGGCTCGTTCTCGAGCCTTATCGTCTTCGCCGCGGCTCCTCTCCCCTGCCTGTTCATTGGTTGACCTGGAGGGCTGTGTAGCTCCCCCACAGTTCAAAATACCACTGCACGATGCCGCTCCATGCACGTCTGCACTCTCCTCCTCCACGGGAGGAAACGCCTGCGCCACGTGGGACAAGCGCAAGATCCTGAGGTCAGCCCACCAGTTCGATCCTACCGTGCGCCCTCTTGATGCCCATTACCAAACTCTGCCCGCTCAGCCGTGAGAGGCATGGCACAGCAAGCTGCGGGACAGATCCCCCCTTCGTTCGCCCAGGACATACATTGTGTCGTGCAGCTCCATGAGCACTGCGGGAGGTTGCCGTGGATGCCAGCATATCGCCCCAGGAGCGCTCCTGGGAGCAGCTAGGACATGTGCCTCGATTCGGGAGCAGCTGGTATACTGGAGCCTCCTCCCCTGCCGCGTCCCGCCCGTCAGAGCGCACACAAAAACCTCAGCGTCCCTGCTGTCAGACCACAGCCCAGTATGTGCAGCACACACCTGAACCCTAAATATGTGCACAACGTGTTTCAGTGTACTTATTTAGGGTCAGGTGTGTAACAAACATTGTAGTGGGCTGCAGAGTGAGCAAACATATTCCCGTTCCAAGAGTTCAACCACTGCGCTGATCGAGCACACGCTTCCGGTGGCAGACATTCCTGCACCCGGAGAGAGGCCTGCTTCCAGACGTTTCTGCAACCCACAAGACGCCCGCTTCCGGTGGCAGACATTCCTGCACCCGGTGAGAGTTACAGATTAAAGCGAGCACTTGAAAGGAAGTGTTCACTTGCGAGACAGACCACATGGGAGTGGGCCAAGTAAGCACCTGTCAGGAAGTGGCGTGCGAGACAGACCACATGGGAGCGGGCCGAGCAAGCACATAACAAGTAGCGCTTCGAAATGCTGCCTCCACAAACGCTGCAAACGCCACGGCTCCGACCTTCCCTGCAGGACTCCACACACAGTATGCACGGTGAACAGAAAAGCGGTCGTTGAGCCATCATTGCGTGCACATACCGAGAATGAACTCCACACAGATTGAAGTCTCTATTAGCTTGCACTGATGACGAGTGAGTGCTCGAGTCACGAGAGCGATGTATTTGTTGACAGCGGGGTGTTCGATATGGTATTTGACTAAGTGCAACGTCAGGAGTGTTTGAGTTGACAGTCGAACTCCATAGACTCTCCTGGAGCTCGGCTGTCAAGAGCGCAGCCTTGTTTGACAGCAACGTGACACTTTTAAGAAGGTGAGAGCTGCAGGAGCGGGAGGAGTGCGAGGACCTGGACGTTGCCGTGTTGCAGCTGTCGTTATCACTTTCGCCACCATCATTACAAGCAAAGTTTTCAGCTTGTGCATCGTCCTCCTCGTCCTCTCCCAAGGTGTACACTTCACGCAGCGCAGACAGGGTTCCAAAGTCCACGATGTTGTGCGAGGCTAGTTCAGGGCAGTCCTCCCGAAGACTTGCATATTTAGACGAGAGGAATCGTACTGTTCACCCATCGATCAGGAGGGGTACACGTTAGGCCTCCACCAACTGAACCGTGGGGCTGAATCGACAGGCAACGTCTGCGACGCTAGTATCACCTCATTGATCGTTCAATTCAGCGGACGCATACGCAAGAAGGTTCGAGAAGATTTCGCGGTGTTTGGAAAGTGGTGTGGTGTAAATAAGATTCCCGCGAGTACATGGCTATACACGGATTGGGAACGTACTCGAGAGGGGCATGCGGCACCACGTGGGGAGCCGAAGCATCTCGAAAAGTAATTTAACCTGTGAAGAACGCGCACTCTTGCCGAGGTGAGCCGTCTTGAATTGTTATTCAGCCACATTTTACAACAATCAAACCCTTTAGCGTCTCGTTGTCGAATACACGAGCCCGAAAGCGCGCCTCTTGGAGGGAGACGTCAGAAAGCTGCATCCCGCAGAGTCGTGACCAAATATGAAGGAAGGTACGGCTGGTAGAATGTTTACTTTATGTTTAACATTATAGCTCCGATCCGAAATCTTGAGTCTATGGGCAACCTCTCTGACCGCTCGAGAGCTCTTCGGATTTTGCCACGCCCATTCAAACTGCAGTGCTTGCACCTGCTCAAGAACGAGGAGTTGTCAGATTCTAATAGATGTTCAGGCAGGAGACAAAAATCAGGCAGATTGAAAAGCCCAGGAAGTGGGAAAACAGGAAATAGATAACAAGAGAACACAACGAATTTCACTGAGAAGAGTATCCTGCGAACGATTAAGAAACCGTTTTTTAAAATGCAATTCAGTACCTGAGTAGGAAAGCCGTGGACTAGGCATACCATCTCACACGGCCGTATCCGCTGCGTTTGCTGCCATATCAACAAGGGGGGAATATACAGTCGTTTTAGTGGTTGAAGTCACTCTCGCGTAAAATGTGGCCAGTACTATTCAAGAGAAAGGGTTACGAAGTACCTTGGCACCGTTCGCGATTTCGCCATTATGCTGACGAATTCGTCGTTCAGGATTTACCTGAAGTAATATCCAGCAAAGCTCACGGTGAGCAACAGCGGATCTAAACAGGAGGGTTCTATGTTCACCTTGACGACCCAGACGTGATCCACCACCGACGGTATACACTCGTCGTCGGTGGAAGGGCGCTGCAAATATATACTTACAAACCTAGCAGTAAATATAAAGGCTTAACGGAGTGAAAATTCAACCAGCAAGGCCAAGAACGATGCAGCTTGCTGGACAAACAATGGGAGACTCGAGGGGAGATAGTATACCGTGAAGCCGATGTAGGTTCGTCCCCTTTTCGCGGGATTAAGAGAGATCAGCAAGTAGCAAGCGAAAAAACTTCTCTTAGCACATTGAGCTTCTCCATTCCCCTGAGGTTGAGAAGAAGGCATTAAATGGACTGAGCGTGTATTACATTCGACAAACCATCTGCTCTGTGTTCGGTTACATCTACACAACTCCCTCTGCACTGCGTCTGTTCACCAGCTTCAAAAACCTAATACGCTACAAGTAATAGTGGTGGGCACAGGTCTGAATAATAACGTTTTCAAAATGGGCAATACACGTATCGTATTCGCCACGGAATCAACGTTCATTTGGATTTGCAGAGATTTGAGTTTAGACTACTTCTACATTAAGACGTGCACTGGGCAGTTTCGAGCATAGGGAGTCTAGTCTCGATCTCGCGTCTCGATGACGCGCTGTGGGAATCGCGGCAACTAGCTTGTAGCTACTCCTACTACCCGTTGGGCGGCATAATTGATAATATCGGACGGTGCGGTGTCGATATGCTTATTGGGGGCGGGGGTGGGGGGCGGGGGTGGGGGGCGGGGCGAGCGGGCGGCGCTACTTGACACGCTCGACGCGACACGAGGATCGAAACGAATCAAGAAAATATCTTAGGTTTTTAGGTTAGATAAACCGGGCGAAAGCGTTTCGATCTTAAGGGTAGGGTGCCGCCTTTTTGGGGGCTTTTTACCCCATTTATTTGCAAAAATCATAATAAATTGGGGAGTGCGAATTTGAGGATATGATGACTTACAAAGTTGGACCTTAGGGGGGGATTAACCCCGAAAAAAAATCGACATTCTAAAATTTTCAATATTTCGGGTTTACAATGTCGGCTTTAGTCCGTACTTAGGCCGAAAAACTGGTAAGGAAAGTTACACTTGTTTATTTTTTTTTCTATGTGATAAAACCTATAGACGGCTATGGGATGATAACCCACGCTTAGAATGATGTTTTAGGTGTCTAAAAATGCAATAAAAACGAAAATCAAATTAGGCAATTTTGAAAAATGGTTAAAATACTACCAGGGGGTCTCAGGTTTTGCACTGCCGGCGCCGTAAAATTCAAATCTCAAAATTGCCTAATTTGATTTTTGATTTTATTGCATTTTTAGACACCTAAAACATCATTCTAAGCTTTGATTATCATCCCATAGCCGTCTATAGGTTCTAAATATGCTCTAAGTACCCCAAACCCTATATATTTTACCCCCAGAAACCATCTAATTATCACATAATATCTCATATAATACATATAATACATCCAATACTCATACAATATGTGTCTAATCATCGACTACCTCGGTAAATACATTACCATAGCAATCCTTATCTAAGTCACCGCCCGTCTCATAAGTAGCCTGTACCCGGGCGCCGGCATTACGGTCGGCCTTATGCAGCCTCTTCCTCAACCTGGCAGCCTTTCCCTTGTGAGTGCCCCGGGTCTCACGTGCCGCCTTCCTCTTCTCACCCAACCGCCCATCAAGACGAACCATGGCATCCGTGGTAGGGAGCCCTAGCCGACTACACAGCTCCTGGCGGTAGGCCGGCCCCTCGTTCTTGGAGCAGATAGTGTGACAGCAAGCCCAGGCGTAAACCCCAGACTGGCCGTTCTGCTGAGCCTTGCCGCACGGGAGGAAGCCCTTCACCACCATGCCATTGACGCTCTCATTCGAGTTGGTGTCGGTGGAGTGGAGCTGCTTCATCAAGAGGGGCTTGGCCGCAAACTTCTTGAACACCGCCTCGATGGATTCGTAGTAGCCAGGGGGCGAGTCCTTCACCAAGAATTTGCCGTGGGGGAGGTGGATCTTCCAATCGGGCTTAGCACTCTCCACCCCACACCATGGGTGGAAAGAGCCGTCCGGAAGGGGGGCACGATACCGTCGGCAACCCGCGTGGGAGGGGTCGATGTTGAAGGCGTGGTCCACGATGTTCATGATAGCTCCAGAAAGCCACTGCACTTTCTTCTCCGCGGTGTCAAACCCAGGAAGGTCCTCCACCACCGCGACACTCCTTATGATGTAACGGTACAGTACTGCTTGTTGAAGTACTCTATTACCGTCTTCGATAACGTGCTACCTCCCCACTTCTTCTCCTTCCGCAAAGCCTCCAAATCCTTGTAGAGCAGCTTCTGGAGGTGGTTGGGGTCAGAGAGCTTCTCCACGGGCAAGAGCTTGGCCGGCACCAGACCATTCACGTCGTTGATGGAGGCAATCATGTTGCTGTCCTCATCCGCGGTGAACTTGGCCACTCTAACGGACACGTCCAGAAGGGTGTCGGAGATGATAGGCTCTTGGAAAGTGTGCTCCCCAATGGACTTCACACACATCACCGCTCCCTCAGCTTCCATTGCCTTCGACGAGCCCCTCCATTCCATGTTGGATTGACAGTTAATGCCTCGGGCTCCACGCCAACAATCATGAACTGGCGGGACACATGGCGGTTGTGTAGCCTCTGCACGTTCACAAGTAATACACATCTTATCAAAGATAGTGGTGGAGATGATCTTTTTCATCAAGGCACCCATCATGACAAACATGCCACAAAATGAGGCATAGGATCTGCCACTCCCCCGGTTGGGCCAAGCAGCGTCTCCACTGACACCCAACTGTACAACACCTTCTTGCATATCACCCTTCTCTTTGGCCAAGAGAGTCTCCTCCTGCAGAGCTTTGGCGCACGACTCTATTGCCATTTGCTCTATGGTCTTGCCCACTTGCTTTTGAAGCACACCCAAGTTTGTGCGGTGTAGCTGGTATGGCACGCCCAAAGTAGTCAGGTACTTTTCTACCTTTGCTGGGCACAGTCCAGCGTTCTGGATGCCAACGGCGTGCAACAGGTTCACCTCACTTTGATGAGTGTTGTTCTCTAACTTCTTGGAAGTGGGAAAGTCCACTTTGTTTGTACAATAGTTGCACCGAAGGTGAAGGTTGCAAGCTAGTCCTTGTATACCAAGACGGGCATGGGTAGTATCCAGTTGTGATGGTACAGGTAGGAGTTTCCCTACATTTCAAGAAAACGAAAGGTGATAAGATTCAAGTATAAAAGGCAAGTAATACAAGTTTGACACGTAATAATAGATAACTATTACGAAACCATAACAAAAGACTGGCTACCTTTCAAGCACCGAGAACATCTAACATCGTGCTGTAAGAAGTCCAATAAACATCCAAGATCTAATAGGACACGTTGTCCATCTAAACCTTCCAACATCTTTTCAAAAGCAAATTGGTCCACTCGAAACCGAGACTTGCTTTTGTCCTGCATAGGAAAGAGCGAACACGAGGTAGTTAGTTTATGGACAAAGCATACATAACACACAACAGGATGTGAGAAAGGCATGCGTGCTCACCTTGGTAGGTGTGTAGCGAGGTCCAACAGGGATTCCTCTCCGAAAATGTCCATACGCCAACCTTTTCCCAACTGCTGGTGAAGCCGAGGCTGGGCGAGGAGTACGATATGGTGATGCAGCTGCTGTGTGTGTTGGAGGTGAAGCAGGCTCGTGGGCCACAGCATGTTGCACTATGGGGGCGGCATTCTGAAGAGCTTCGCTGATTGAAAAGATAGGAGTGCAAGGGACTGGACGCGAATCTATTAAGGGGGGGGTTTGTTCGACGCTAGAGGTATCTATCACCGGTGGTGTGTTCCCAAGTCTTTGTAAGCGAGCTGCATTGACCGCAGCCATGTTGGCTGCACGCTTGGCACTTTTCTTAGGCGGCATTTTTAGGAATCTAGATAGGTGCAAGTTACTTGGCGCGATAGCCCATGTAGCCAGCAGTTGTGCGTTCAGCAGGCCACAAAGCGCGTACGCTATCCACCACCCAGCTAGGATGTGGCGCCCTGCCTTTCTGCACGCATCATACCAAGAAACAGGTTTGCGCTCGAGTGAGGATCGTAGAAGCAGTGGACTGAACAATTAACAAAATGCAGAAACGAAACCTGCGTGGAACACCTTAAGTTCTATCTCTTAACACAAGGATGAATCTTGCTAGGAGCGAAGGCAAGCAAGGACAAGGACAAGAATAAAAATACCGTCTCTCTCCACGCGATGATGGTCTGGAACATCAGCTTGCGTCGGTCGGCGTCATGTGGGAGGTCTCGGTTCGAAACATCGGTGATAAGGTCTTGAACTTCTTGCAAGCTGAGATCGCGCGCTGGGCACAAAACGGAATATGCGACTAGGTTGAGAGCAGGGTTGGAAAGGTCAGGAGGCGCGGGAAATTCTGCGTCAATATCATCCATTCTTCAACCAAAAAACTGTGTACACGCAGGGAAACTTATGCCAGGAGTGCACGGAACTTCGTTGCAGCCGACAACGGTGTTTTTCAGTAGAGAGAGAGGCAGGTGCAAGACGCGCGGATTGTCATTTTTCGCACGTCGTTGACCGCATTGACGATCGGATGACAGATTCGAACAGCCCTTGAGCTCTAGTTTCTAGGCATATAGCACATGCGGGGGTAATATAGCCAATAAGAATACGAAAATTAGCATCAAAGTATACCATATGCTTAACAAGAAATTCTGATTCGCGGCAGTTATTCAGTTTTGTCACTGAACATTGAAAATGAAACCTTGCGGCACCCTACCTAAGCAGAATCAGCTCGAAACAATCAATACTACCTCTAGTACTGCCAGGTTCGTGTTTATGAAGAGCTGGGGTTAAACAATGTATATTTTTCAGAATTGCAACTATACGCACATGGCTTGTCGACCTCACACAAGTGAGTCTCTATTACTAAAAAAAATCCACGCGGAGCGCTTAATGTGTTCCTTTTCAATTTGGAATTCAACGGCCACTGAAGCGAGACACGTTATTGCTTTAGAATCGACAGTGCTTAAGAATCCGTTTCAACAGGGAAAATAAACCGTGAACACGTGCAGTGTATAAAATATGATCGTCACCAAAGATTCAACCAAATTTTGGCACGCTTTCGTCGCTTGCTTGTATGCGGCGTCTACGACCGGAGGGGCGTACGCATTCTCAGTTTACTCCGGGGCGTTGAAAAAGCGTTTCGATCTGAAGCAGAATCAGCTCGAAACCATTGGAATAATGCTTCAAATGAATGGCCTAGTTGCTTTCTTGCCTGGTTTACTGTACGATGCGCGGGGCGCGCGTTTCACCATAACCCTCGGTGGATGCATCATGCTTCTCGGATATACTCTTCTTTGGGCTATTGGGAAGGAATACATCCCGATTGCAAATGACGGTATAGTACCTATCTTTGCAACGATCAATGTAATTGTCGGGCTCGGAAGCTCCTGCACAACCGCGTCCGTGTTTTCCACCATCGTGCAGAACTTTCCAGCCAAACGAGGTACCTTCGTTGGGTTAGCTAAAGGTTGGGTCGGGTTGTCGGGGGGCATTATCACACAAGTATACACTCTCGTTGGTGCATACGAGAACTCCGGCCGCTCATCATCGCCAGGTCTCGACTTTTTGCTCGTCATGGCCGCATACTGTGGTCTATGCACTCTGATTCCCGCACAATTCATTCGGAAGTTCGGGGGTGCGCCTCGCGGCATCCGCCGCCAGCTCCTGACCAGCTTCTCGATCATCGTACTCCTTGCGGTCGCCGTCACGATCAGCGCGCTGCTACAACATCAGACCATATCCACCTCCGTATCCCTCTCATTTCTGACCGTTATCACGTCGCTCTTCCTCATGCCCTTCGTCATCCCAAGCCTGGAGGGTCCCTTCAAACCCGGCAACAGCTTTCTACACCCTTGCCAGGAACAGCTGATTTCAGGAGGAGCTTCTGGGGAGTTAGAAACAACGGACACGTTCCCAGAGCCGCTCCTGGAAGCTGCATCGTCTGACTTGGAGAGCTCCAGTCTTACGCTCTCCGAGATGGTGCGCACCGTCGACTGTTGGCTTCTTTTGTTTAGCTCCGTGGTGATCGTGGGTGCTGGTGTCATGGTCACGACGAACCTTGGGCAGATGTGTGAATCACGGGGCGCCGGCTCCGCGGCCACAGCCGTTTCGTTGTTCTCCGCAAGCCAAGCTCTCGGCCGCTTGTTCACCGGTTTAATCAGCGAAGTTGCGATGCGCCGAAGGGTGTCACGTCCACTCTTTCTAGCAGTGGCCTCCGCGATAATGGCGCTCGGGCACATGCTGCTGCTGGTGCCTGAGCTGTTTGCGCTGTATGGCGGTGTGATGCTGTGCGGCTATGCTTTTGGGATGGTGTGGCCAATATTGGTGGTGGTTTGTAGCGAACTTTTCGGCTCGCTGCACATGGGTAGCAACTACATGTTGTACGATGGTGGAGGGAACGCTCTTGGGGCCTTGATGCTAGCAAAGTTCTTGCCGCAGACGATATACCAGGCGCATGTTGCTCACGGAGAGAAGACTTGCTATGGCCAGGCATGCTTTTCAGGCTCACATCTGGTTCTAATTGCCTTGAATATGGCCTCCATCGCCTCCGCCTTGTTCTTGACCCTTCGCAATAGGTCCTTATATCAAAGACTTTGGGACATCTACAACTGAATGCGTGCGAGTTAGGACCAGGTGTATAGCCGATCTGTATCATCCCTGTAGACCTGCTCGGGTACCAACCTCCTGAGAGTGTTTGCAAGATAGTATGTAGTTTATTTTATTCACTTTTCTCACACATATTTTCCCGGGGGAATATAAGGTTAATCGGTCACTACGATAAGTGCGCTATGATAAAAAGGCTGTTTTTGATAAAATGTCGGCTGTTGCGTGCCCATAGTGCAGGGCCGCCCACTCGGTACGCACGAGTAGAGCATCTCTTGCAAGGTCATATTAGCCGGTTGGGTGACCTACTTCACCAACAGCATCTCGAAAAAACTATAAACGGACGTTTCGTGAGGGAACCGGAGGGGTCTCACCGTCAAGATGTGCATGCAGATTGTGTTGGATGTCGCACACCGTGTGTCACTTCCTATTATCTGTACTAGTAGTCGGTACAGTACGGGTGTCACAGGTTTAGGGTTTCCGGCATAAACGAGCCGAGACTACCTTACATTCATTCACACTTATGCGAACCCGAAAGTGAAAGCATTCTGACCGTAACTCAATATATAGTCACAGCTATATATCTCACAGGTTATGGTGCGCCAGGCACCTTCCACTACTTTTGGTAGCATGATTGGCTAAACGCCTCCGCTTGGTGGGGCGTTGGGGGTCCCATTTGATGGTTGCGCTATGAGGACTCGCGGTTGAGGCACACGTCGTTACGGAGTAATTGTGTTTATCGCTGCAGCGTACCCTACGTGATTTTTTGGATGTCCATCCACGGGATTTTCGTTTTGACTGGAATTGATCACTCTTTGTCGCGGACTTCTTGCGCAACGTGTACTTCGACTTCCACATTTCTACAATTGGGATTTCACAGTTACGGACGTTTTGACTGCATTTGCCATTACCGTTTCCTCGAGTTCCTCCTCTCCGCGCCATCGCCACCTTACCCCGACGTTCCCACCTATAGGATTTTTATCATGAGTGTTTCTTCGCACGCTACGCCCCCCATGGGGGCTCACAACCGAATCCGGCTCGACACAATTTTTTCCCGAGACGTGGGAATGCGCTATCGGCCGACGCCGTCATCTCCGGCAGCGGCTTTGACGGCTCCTGAACGGACACGTGCCGTGGCCGTTCAGAGTTCTTCATGGGACGTAGATTTAATCAAGAGAACGTCTCGTGACGCCCTTGGCACCAAGGACGCATCATTCCGAGGTGACGAATCGGACCGGAACGTACTATGGACATCGTTGGTGACGTCTTTGCAGTCCGCATTTGAACTGAAGGACCCCGCCAACGACGCCCTCTTCGACTTGGCGGATGCCGCCAAGGAGGTCAACAACGTCTACAACGCCATTCTTTTCACGACGTTGACATCTTTGACGAAGCCGCACTCACCCGCCAGGCGTTGGGTGGACGCTTCTGGACGCGCTTCCCCGCGAGATGAGAAGCGGGCTTGCTTGAGGTCACGAAGCGGCTACTTCCTCGAGTTCTCCGACCCCTTGGGAACTACGAGGAGTTGTGTGCCATCTTCTTCGACGCCAAGCTCGACCCCGATCCGTTAATCCAAGACTTCGACGCCTGCTTAACGGCTATCCGCAACTCGCCCTCTGGTCCGCTCGACGACATGATGGCCAAGAAACAGCTCCTCGCGTCCCTCGACCCCATCATGTACGACAAGGTCACCACTCCGCTTCGGCTCGACGTGGACTTGGCCAAGGTCGACCTCGAGGACATCTACGCCCACATCCTCGAGATTTGGGAGAGCGAAAACGGTGTTGGCCGCGTGAAGCAGCCTGAACCGTCACTTCCGACTTCCCCGGCATTGCTTTACTCTGGTGACGTGAACGTGAAGGACCTCATCATGGAGTTCGAGAAGCAATTGGAGGCCGCCACTTCGGCTCTCGTGACGCTCAAGGACTCCGTCACGAAGAGCGACGAGCCCCTTTCGGGCTTTGTGGATTCCTCCCGTCGCCACCCGCAGCGTGACGGTAAGCGTGGTGTCTCTTTCCCACCCTCACGTTGGCGGGATGAGCGCAACAGGAGGGATGACGGAAAGTTCCATGGCCGCGACAATCGTGTCGGAGGCTATGGCGCACGAAAGAGCTTCCGCTTCGCCGCGAGCCCGCTCAAGACCGACGGGAATTGGAGTCAAAACCACTACAAAAAGGACTCCGCCCACAACATCTCGTTCCACGTGGCCTCCTCCGCCTTCGTCCCTGAGTGCGCGCGTTGTCCGCCTGGACACTTCCACGACACCGCGAATTGCCCCACGGACGACATGGCGTGCGCGGAGTGCGACTTGGTCACCGCCGACGAGAACGACGAGATTGTGTCCGCGTTCCAGACCGCCTTCGACGCCCAAGACGACGCCACCTTCGCTCGACTTTGTGGATAGCATGATCGACCCGTTGTTCGTCACGACGAGGAGCCTTTTACCTTCGCGCCGGCGACGACAACATCGGCCTTCGGGCACAGTACGCGGGTTTAATCCCTTCTCCGCCCTCTCTCCTTGCCACCCGCGTGCACGAGGCGCGCACAGCTCTCCGTGAGCTGAAGCAGGTAGCCGGTGGTGCTGATTCCGCACCGCAGCATTTCCCCATGGTTCATTTCGCCGGCTCGGCCACGCCCGCCGTGATCGACGAGAGCATCGCGGAGCCTGAGCCGCAAGTGGCAATCGAGAGCGGCGAGAACTGATCAAACAGGAGATATATATATATATGCTGTTTTGTAACTGTAAAAATGCAGGTGTGCTGGCTCTTGGAATACTAAAGTCAGATAAAATAATATGATGTCTGGCTAAGTGTTTCGGGAGCCTGACTCTGTGACACAGGCAGCACTGCAGGTGACATCCAGGCGAGGGGTGAAACTAAGGGTGCACCACTGCTCCCCCCTAAGGGGGGGGGAAAGTCAGCATACCCGTGACACCACCTCACCCCGAAGGAGGGAGGTGCACTGCAGGGCCAGCCGGTACACCCGGACAGGCGGCTAGAAGAGATGTTAGAATGTTACTCTGAGAGGCCTTTTCCAACCTAGCTAGAAGCAATTCCATGCATGGCGCTAGTAAAATCTTACATCTCAAGCCCGATTCCAATTCTAGGGTTGTGGAGCTTCTCCGCTCACACTGCCGTTGATCTTGGGCAGCCACACAGGGGACGAGCGAAATGCCGGCCAATCGGTGTCGTCCTCGTCGTCGAAGGCGGCGCCGTAGCAAGCAGGCTCTTCGAGGTCATCAGGCAGCGGATAGGCGGCATCGTCCGTGGGTGGCACCACCAGAGAGCCGCTGCCGACTGTGTCGATCGCATCACCCGTAATCGGTGCAGGCAGGGAGAGGCGGGCGGAGAGGGCTGCCGCAGCAGGCTGCTCCTCGGGTGGAGCCGGCGGGTCCACCGCAGGGGGCGGTGCCGTGAGGGCGGCGGCGGATGCATCAAGCGGCGGGCGGGCAGTGGCCGCTCGCGATGTCTCCAGGTGCCTGTTGTTCGCGAATGCCTCGACGCACACGTACGGGCAGGCACCACGGGTGTCGGGGTGGGAATCCGTGACGTGCCACATGCGGAAGCAGACAGTGCAGGGAAAACCCGTACCCACCCACTTGAGGTACATGGAGTTCGGGGAATCGGACGTCCATTTTCCCTCCAAGGGCGCAGCCGATTGCTTTTGCATGCGAAGGGCCATGGCAACAGGGGACCGCGGAGATGGGTTGGGCCTCTGGGGCGCCTGCTTAGGGCGGTACAGAGCCCTCGGGTGGGATGTCGGGAGCGGCAGAGGACGAGAGTGTGGCAAGGGGGCTCTCGTCCCGAAAGGCGAGGCGGATGCGGAGAGCAAGGCGGGCAAAAGTGAAGACCGCACCCGCACGCAACTCGCGCAACACCACCAGGTACAGAGGGGCGATGTACGGCGACTGCTTGGCGGACTCGGACAGAATGTGCCAGAGGTCCATGACGCGGTCGGGGTCGCTGTACGCCGGCTTAAGCTTCTGGTGGCGGTCTCCAAGCCGTCGAATTAGTGCAAGTTGTGGGGCGGGGTCCTCGATCTCGGTGAGGACAACCGCCCTCATCTGAGTCCAGAAGCGCATGCCGTCCGCGTCGGGCACACCCTCCACCTCGTACCGTAAGCGCTGAAGAGCGTAGCGGCCGTCAGCAGGGTGGTGGCGGGCACACTCGTGGTAGACGCTCAGTGCGTTGCCACGAAGCGGGTGCGGAAGGATGCTGAAGAGGATCTCGTTGATGGTGACGTGGTAAAAGTCATGGTCGTGCTCGAGGTCCAGGAGCTTGGCCGCCTCGCTGTAGGAGACGGGGTACAGCACGTGAGCCAATCCCGAGAGGAGGGCGTTGAAGTCCACGTCGGCAGTCGTGGTGTCCAAAGTGTAACCAGTGGGCATTTTGAGGCCAGTAGACTTCAGGAACGAGAGGAGGTCACTCCCATACTGAAAAGCGTAGGCGAGCTGCTCGATGTACTCATCCTCGCGCCCCTCCTCCACAGGCGTGGTGGTCAAAACGTCGGGATCGTTGAAGTAGTCGAAAGCCGTAGGGGCGTTGACCGTTGATGTCGGTTTTGAGCGCAATGAAGAAGTTCCAACAATTCTGCGTGGTCTACGGGACGAGGCAGGGGTAGACTGCGAATCGGAAGGTGAATGTGACGGGGTTCCGCCCTGATGTGTGCGGGCAGCGCGCAGAGCGGATGCGAGTCCCTCACGTCGAGTCGAAGCCATTGTCGGAATAAAATATTGCGAGTCCAGTTGTAACTTGAAGCACACGAGGTGTGCAATAAAAACAGCCGAAGATGTCGTGAAAAAGATGTCAAGATGTCGCGATGTCGTTTGCCGTGCCGTGACGTGCTGCGAGTGGTGCGGTGCGGCTGATGTCGTGTTGCTGCCAAAAGATGTCGATAGAGTCGCCAAAAAGCGAAGCGGACTAGAGAGACTAATAAGCCAACACAAAAGGTGCGTGGGCCGGTAACCTGATCAAACAGGAAATATATGAATATATATATGCTGTTTTGTAACTGTGAAAATGCAGGTGTGCTGGCTCTTGGAATACTAAAGTCAGATAAAATAATATGATGTCTGGCTAAGTGTTTCGGGAGCCTGACACTGTGACACAGGCAGCACTGCAGGTGACATCCAGGCGAGGGGTGAAACTAAGGGTGCACCACTGCTCCCCCCTAAGGGGGGGGGAAGTCAGCATACCCGTGAAGAACGCGCTAATCTTCCCGAAGCAGTTCATCGACAACGAGCCCCCCTTCGAGCAATCCTTCATGGACGGCATGTCTGTGAAATTGGGCTTCTTCGGGCCAGAGCCGCTAGTTTCACTTCAATCCTTCAACCCCCTGCCTCCGTACATTTCTTCCACGAATGATTCAGCTAGCGTGGCTGACTCGGAATCTGGCGACGAGGAATTACATGTGGACGGCTGGACGCGCCACCGCCCGCTCCACGGGTTGGTGGTGTCCGGACACCGTCGATTGGCAATTTTCTCACGGCAGCAGCATTGCCGGCTTTGTTCATGTGTGTGAGCGTGGCTTTGCTCAACACCGTCACCGCCTCCGAGCTCATCTGCGACATGGAGATTGCTCCGCGGTCGGTGGTGTGCCGAAAGCACTGCAGATATCAGAATTGCGGTGTGGACTTCTTCACTGACTCCCCCTTTCTGGACTCTGGACCAAGGCTCTATATCGATATTTCCGATAACCGATACTATCGATATATCGTATTTATCGCCGATTATCGGATTGCGCTGTCTAACGATCGATTGTGCAGGTTTTGGTGTTCCATATTTAATTCATAACAAATTACATATAAATGTCCAAGTAATCGATTATTGATCGATTGTGCCGATTATCGATACCGTTTTTCGGATATCGGATTGTATCGATACCGAAAAACCAAACCGATATAGAGCCCTGCTCTGGACCCGCTGACCCCGACGAGGACCTCAATCTGGACTCTGGTTTTCCGGACTTTGACACTTTTGACTTCTTCAGTTTGGACTTTGGGATTGACAACAACAACTTCTACAGTGAACTCTGCTTTGTGGACCACTTTCAAAGTGGCTAGAGTTGTTTTGTAACTGCTAGTAGCCCTGCTAGATCAGCTTCAAGGCCAAGATGCCTCCCTGTGTGCACGGCTAGCTAGAGATTTGGGACCGCCCTGGCCAAGAGCACAGGCCTCCTCTAGAAATTGTTTTCACCGCTTGAGATGGTGTGTTTTCAAACTGCAACAACCCTGCTCCACCCTAACTCTTCATCCGTAATAGTCCAGGGTGGTGTGCTGGATGTGACACACCGTGTGTCACTTCCTATTATTTGTACTAGTACTCGGTACAGTACGGGTGTCACAGGTTTAGGGTTTCCGGCATAAAGCCGAGACTATCTTACATTTATCCACACTTATGCGAACCCGGAAGTGAAAGCATTCTGACCGTAACTCAATATATAGTCACAACTATATATCTCACAGATTGTGCAAACCCTATGAAAAATCTGTTTCATCGTTTTGAATATGCTTTCGTCGATGCCCATAACGATTTTTTCAAAGGTATAAACCGACTGGGTGACCGTACCAGAATATACTGCAGGAAAGACGCAGAAGTGATAACGGAAACGAAGTGTGGTATAGTCAACATGAAGTCGAAACCCGCAAACCCTAAACCAGAATTAAAAATGCAATGAAATATTCTTTCACATATGATTGTAATTTTTGTTGAAGATGGAGAAAAAATACATATTCTTCATCCAATCTGTAATGTTAAACTAGTGCTTTATGGAGGCACTTTGGTTTTTTTGATAATTTGGTTTAATTATTTGATTTTTAAAAAAAATGATGTACGTAACGTCCAGAAAAAAGAGCTTTGGGCAGACTTTATCGAGCCTCATATTTTACTAGGCGGATAGATCTCAAAAAGAGATCTCCACTAGGCCATCTGACCGTAGGATCATGTGCGCGACAGTGTTTCGCTTTTTGCATCCCAACATGGCATGCCATAACGCGTGGGCGGCGTCGCGGTAAATGTACGCGATTGCAGTGGCACTGTTATCGTTAACCAAGGCTCGGTATCGCGATTTTTTAAACTTATCGAATAACTCCCGATAATTCAAAAACCCCTATCGATTGATATGAATAACCTTGTTGAACTAATCGATTGATATGAATAACTCAGTTAGAATAATCGATTGATATGAATAACTCAATCGAACTAATCGATTGATATGAATAAGTACAACGAACTAATCGATTGATACGAATAATTGTATTCGGCCTGATATATCATGATAATCATCGAGAGTTCTCGATAACTATCATACAATCATGATAAGTACCAAAGAGATAGAGTACGTTATAACTGAATTATCATCAAGATTGCGAGCAATAATTCATAGCGCAACAAGGCACTCAAGTCAACAAATGTCATTTTCACGGCAGGTGTATGTTAATACTAAGGGATAAGTCTAGATTGGGTGTAGACATTTCATTATAATTCAGATTGGGTGTAGGCACTTCATTCTAATCTAGATTGGGTGTAGGCACTTCATTTTAATCTAGATTGGGTGTAGGCAATTAATTTTAATCCAGATTGGGTGTAGACATTTCATTTAATCCAGATTGGGTGTAGGCACTTCATTTTAATCTAGATGGGGTGTAGACATTTCATTTAAGTCTAGATTGGGCGTAGACTTCATTTTAACATACCTTGATGCCTGGAGGGCATTACATTTTACATTGATAATATTGCATGTGAACATTATTATGTAAATTCGACCGTTAGATATCAACATCTGACCACAATGAACATATCTACCGGTTAGATTTGCGAAATGATGTTTTTTTAAGCATCAAACAACAAAAACCATCGATTACGAACAATCTTTTGCTAGTCACCGCATACAAAAACATTATTTCACAATTTCAACCGTTAGATGTGTTCATTGTGGTTAGATGTCGATATCTACCGGTTGAATTTGCGAAATGATGTTTTGTTTTGCAACAAATAACAACAAACATCGATTCCGTACAGTTTTTCGCTAGTACTCGCATACAAAAACATTATTTCGCAAATTCAACCGTTAGATATGTTCATTGTGGTTGGATGTTGATATCTACCGGTTGAATTCGCGAAATAATGTTTTTTTTTGCAACAAATAACAAAAGAAATTGCGACCCGTACCCCCTATACCTGTGTCTACACCCAATGGCACATTAAAATGAAGTGTCCACACCCAATCTAGACCAAAATGAAGTGCCTACACCCAATCTAGATTAAAACGAAGTGCCTACACCCAATCTAGATTAAGAATGAAGTGCCTACACCCAATCTAGATTAGATGAAGTGCCTACACCCAATCTAGATTAAAATGAAGTGCCTACACCCAATCTGGATTATAATGAAATGTCTACACCCAATCTAGACTTATCCCATATACTAACCATAAAAACATGCTCTAGGGTGCCCCCATATATTGGCTTTCTCAAATCGGAATGCATCACTTTTGCCCGCATGCGCTAAAGGTACATTCGATACCTGCAGAGCTAGCAGGTGCCGCATTGCAGGTGGGCGCCGCATTGATTGATGGGTTGGGTCTTGCGTTGGGGCGGACAGGGTTTTAAAAACTTTCAAGGGGAAAAGGGTAAATGATTTGCAATATCGATCCGGAAATTGGTAGGGTCTAACCGGCCAACCATCGGGTGGATCATGCGGTGCAAAAGAGCAGTTGATTCTTTATTGATCAACCTTGAGATCAATTAAGTATACTCCGCAATTGGCGGAGTCGAAATCATGGGGCTATCGTGATAGTATCATGATATCGCGATATCATCATCGAGGTGGTTGGCTGCCCCGCAAAACGCGATCGTATTTATCGATTAATCGATTCGAAAAGTGTATTCGAACTAATCGATTG
>LGRX02032628.1:0-26139 GCA_001247695.2 Cymbomonas tetramitiformis | reverse complement strand
GAACACCTCGGTGCGCCCTCGCTGTCCAACTTCCCCATCAGACTCCACATCGGGCGGTGACATCGGTACACCAGAACGGACCTCGCTGATCTCGGACGCCTCCGAAGCTGATACCATAAAGACGCCCGAGGTGGCGTTGCCCAGCTCCGACGCAAGCACGGCTGACGCATCCTTCATGTCCTCCTCCGCTGCAGCTGATCCACCATCTGCTCCCGGCATCCCGTCAGCACGCACACTATCTGTAGCGTTTCCGCCATCAGTTGTACGCGTAGATAATGTGTGCGCACGCACCTCGCCCAGCCCCGGTATTCCGTCCACGCGCATACTATCTGTAGCGTTTCCGCCATCAGTTGTACGCGCAGATAAAGTGTGCGCACGCACCTCGCCCAGCCCCGGCATTCCGTCCACACGCATACTATCCGTAGCGTTTCCGCCATCAGCTGTACGCGCAGATAATGTGTGCGCATGCACCTCGCCCAGCCGCAACGACGGTGAGTGTTCCCACTCCACACGCATAGGCAGCGGGTTCCCATAAGGAGGTCGGCCCTGTGTGTACCAGCCTTCACCCTGATAGGGTGTTGGGAATTGAACATTCCTGAAAGGGTAATGCCCAGTCCAGGTGTGTAAGGGTAATGGCGCCGCTGCATCGGTGGGTGCAGCCGATGGTGTCATATACTGCACCGGGTGATCCGCTGTCCACGGTGGTGGTATTGACCCTCCTGGATATAAACTGCCGGGTGCAGCAGCTGGGAGGAAGTTAGCTGCTGCCATTGGTGATGCCCTATACATAGGGACTGCGAAGGCAGCAGGATCAGAGAACTGCGCACCATATTGCCCCGTTGTAGGCTGCCGAACATACCCTTCGGCAGTAGCAGCTCCCATGCCTGCGCCCGAAACTGCTGCTCCAGGATATCCGGACGATGGTGCAACGTGCCCTGCTTCAGAATGCGCCCAAAAAGGCGCAGCAGCAGCAGGATCAACAGCAGGTTGAGAATATGGTGCCACTGGCTGTGCTCCCGTCGGTGTGCCAAGGGAAGCTGCCGGCAGGTGGTGAGGATAATGGCTTACCGGAGGTAACCCAATATATACTCCTGACGAACCGACGGCTGAAGTGTGCTGTCCGTGTTGCATATAGTGTGCTCCAGAGGGCGCACCATAACCGAGATAAGGTATCTCGGCATTGGCTTGATAAGCAGGATTGGTCTGTGGTGTGCCCCTGAATATACCAGCCGACGTCTTATAAGTGTACACGTCTGTGCCACTCATAGCCCGAGTCCAGATATATATATATACGACGTCAACACAGAACGGACCACCCAGTAGGTTGTCGTTACGTTGAAAACAGTCCCAACCCGTGCAGGATGGGTTTGTGTGCGCCACACACGAAGCTGTTTTTCGTTTCCGACCACTAAGAATACTATACTAGAATGATATTCTGTGTCCAGAAAAGCCGTTTACGTTTGCTAGACGTCACCGTACGAATACCGTGTTGTCGTTAACGTTGAAGACAGCCTCGACCCGTGCAGGATGGGTTTGTGTGCGCCACACACGAAGCTGTTTTTCGTTTCCGACCGCTAAGAATACTATACTAGAATGATATTCTGTGTCCAGAAAAGCCGTTTACGTTTGCTAGACGTCACCGTACGAATACCGTACCCTGAGTATTGAGAGCTGAAGGAGACGACATACTGCATTCTACCGTGAGTTTCCGTGCATTCCAGATAATTTCCGTCAATATACATATTGTCCAGGTATAGTTAAACGTCGTTGCAGGGTTGTATTGCCGATCTGAGCATATTTTTCAAAAACCGATGAACGACATGTTTGACCGTCCACAGTGTGAAAATAAGCGCCGGACCTGTCCTGAACGATATATGATCTCTAGAGGCTCGTAGTCGTCAAAAATACTTTTCCATGGATAAGTTTGACATATACAAACGGAAAATAATGACTAAGAGCTCATCTCCCCCCCAGAACATACTGTGCGCATGGAAGTCGCTTACGCTGAAGAAAGCCGAGTGCTGTTATCCCGCGCGAATAGCATAATTGAAGGCAGCACTCGCCACATCTGATACCAATTTGTCACGGGCATACAAATGCATATACGAAGTTTCAGAGTAATCGGATACGAATCGATATATATCACAACCGGTGATTATGCAATACGGCCCGTGTTACGAAAACATTTTTATTCTGTAACAAAGCTCCCAAGGGAATCGTGTTTCATCACTATATAGCACAGGCTGTTCGGCTAGTTTCTCTCGTCACAGGAATCCCTGTTTTTCCCCAACCTGCGCCGCCATAAATGTCATCTCTATTGTCATCTGTCACGGTATTGTACCAACACCGTTGATTCTGTCATAATCGTTCCTAATAATATTTCTATCGTTCACGATTCTGCCAGAGAGATAACATTTACTGATTTTGCATTCTTCATCCACGATCTCAGATTCCCTATCAATATTTCTCCCAATATGCCGGTAATCTGAATCGGATCCCCCTTCCGTGGGGGTAATTGGCAGTCTATCGTGCCCCCTGGCACATTGTTGGCCGAGACAAATTATGTAAAATTTTGAACATTTTCCCGAAAATTTGCGATTTTTATGATAATGCCATACTTAAAATTAAAATTTTGCGCCTGCGGCGGGCATTTTTTAATCTTGGCCGGGTTGGCCGAAACTTGGCCGATGGAAAAATTGCGTGTTGGCCGTACGACATAAAAAGTTTGATATGTTCCCTGAGTTGCCTTCTCCCTCGCATGCCTTGCTCCAGTCTCGTCTGTCGTGGACGGTAGTGGGTAGCGAGATGGCACGTCAGCGTTGCTGTTCTTGGCTCCCGGGCGATATTTCACCGTGAAGTCGAACTCCTGTAGGCTGATTGCCCATCGCAGGTGCTGTCCCTGGAGGTCAGCTTTCTCCATCTCAACGTTAAATAAAATTCAAACTCGAACGGTCATGTCGATGTGCGGTGCGGTGCTCGTGCTCACTCCCCTGCGCTGGGCCTGACGATGCGATGCGATGCGATGCGATGCTAATGCTAGCTGACGATGAGCATGACGATGACGCCTGACCACGACCGCGACCACACGCCAGCGCCACACCAGCGCAGCGCAGCGCTGGCAGATTTTCCGGGTTTGCTATCCGCGGTATCGTGCAGTCATCACGTCTCACGCGACTCACTGCGCGCGTGATCGACTCTTCGACCGTTGCTAGGAGCGATGGTGCTCTAAAACAAGAGCAGTTTCTTCTACCAAATTAGGCGGCCGTTTTAACTTAGTAACTTGGTACGTTTGACCCTCTCCCGAACAAACCACTTGTTTTTTGCAATTCTACCTTCACAGTACGGTTTTGCCCAATATTGCGCACCTTATATGTTTTTTTTTGTTTTTTCGCGATTTTTTATAGTTTTTTTTCAAAAAATACAAAAACACCCAAAAAAACATTCGGAAGATACCCCAGATATCTTCTGTGCATCTTGTTACCCTCCAGAGATGTCTTTGAGGAAGACATGTCTTCTGGAAATCTGCAACTTGTAGAAGTTCCACCGAACGTCTTAACACCCCTCTCGCTAGGTAGACATTAGAAGACGCGTAGAAGATCGTCAAAAAAATGAGGAAGACGCCCCTAAGAGGGGTGTTAAGACGTTTGGTGGAACTTCTACAAGTTGCAGATTTCCAGAAGACATGTCTTCCTCAAAGACATCTCTAAGACAACCGGAAGATGTACAGAAGATATCTGGGGTATCTTCCGCAAGCACAGTCAAGAAGACGTCCGGAAGATGTCAAAAAAATGTCTTCCGCGTGTCTTTCTGTGTGTCTTCCGCGTGTCTTCCGCGTGTCTTCCGCACCTCTTCTGGGTTCAGGAAGACATATATTCCCCGAAGGTGTCTGGAAGATGTACAGAAGGTATCTGGGGTATCTTCCGCAAGCACAGTCAAGAAGACGTCCGGAAGATGTCGGGAGATGTCTTCCGCGTGTCTTCTGAGTGACTTCTGAACGTCTTCTGAGTGTTTGTCTTCAGGATGCCCTCCGCACTACCTTGGCCAAGTGTCCTTTGTATAGGAGATAGAATGGGAAGTAAACGTGCCGCGCATCTCCAAAAGGGGGAAGCGCCCCCAAAGACCAAAATGTCGTCCTTCAAACGAGCGATGCTCACTAACCCCCCCCGAATCCGCGGCGGAGGTCTTCCGTCAATCCAAGCCGGAGGTCTTGAAGTGTACCGTCTTGAAGTGTATCGAATATGTACCGAATGTCTTCTATGTGTCTTCTCGACGTCTTCGGGGATTCTTACTATAGAGTATTGTGGCTCCAACCCGCAACGGCTGATATATCGGCTGGTATATAGGGTGCATATCGGTTGATATATGGGCTGATGTATGGGATGCATATCGGCTGATATATCGGCTGCATATCGACCGATGAAATTTGGAAATCTAACGTAGAGCAAAATGACAATAGCAGAATCTGAAATCAAGCATTCCAAAACTGAAATCTGAAATCCACCGTAGAGCAAAATCAGCCAAAACTGAAAATCGGAAATCTAATGTGGAGCAAAATGACACATATAAAAATCTGAAATTGGTTTGTAAAATCTGAAATCAAGCATTCAAAAAAACTGAAACCTGAAATCTAACGTAGAGCAAAATCAGCCAAAATTGAAATTTGGAAAATCTAACATAGAGCAAAATGACAAATGCAAAAGTCTGAAATGGAGCATTCCAAAAACTGAAAACTGACATCCAACATAGAGCCAAATTAGCCAAAATTGAAAATCGGAAATCTAACGTAGAGCAAAATGACAAATGTAAAAAATCTGAAATCAAGCATTCCAAAAACTGAAATCAGAAAACTAACGTAGATCAAAATTAGCTGAGATTGAAAATTTGGAAATCTAACGTAGAGCAAAATGACATATGTAAAATTGCACTTTCGCATTTTCCCTTCAATTTCAACAAATGCAACAATCTTGATTATTGCTAATTAATTACAAATGGTCATCACAAATGGTCAAATGGGGGCAAGGCCATAAGAAGATGTTGCGTCCGAACGGCACGAACACCGGACCGAAGACGCTCAAGTGTCACGAGGCGTTGAAAATGCTACAAGCGGGCATCATGAGCGTGCTAGCGTCTTGGGATAGAGACGAGGGCTACTAAAAAAACATGCTTGAAGACTTGATCGGGCAGTTGACGGTCATAACGAGAGAGCTCACTTCGGAGCTTGTAGACTGTAAGGTACGGAAGACATCTGGAAGACATCCCGAATACGTTCCGAGTACATTCCAAACGTCTTCCTTAATTACCTTTTATTTGGTGATTTTGCAGGATGTTCCTAAGCTTCAAAATCTGGTGGATGAGTTCTTCAAGTCACTCAAGCGCGATGGCTCACCTGACTGGCTGGTCATCAACACGCATTTGCTTTCCCACTTCCCCGACCAACTCCTCATGTATGGTCCAATACGGGGGACATGGATGTACGTGTTCGAATCATTCAACGGGAAGATTCGAAGGTGGGTGAAGAACAATGCATATCCGGTTCAGAGTGTTATGCAAGGCTTCGGGCGGTACCGGATGGTACATGTGGTGCGAGGGTTAATCTTGGTACTTCGTCGCCGGCGGGAGGCAACCACCAATCCCACCCGGCCACCCGTGCTCCCGTTCTTGGCCACCGCACCGTTGAGGGCGCCGAACACCGTGGTTTTGGGAACACAAGGCAAGCGCCATGTACTCTCCCGCGCTGAAACGAAAGCGCTGGAGCTGTGGATGCATGGCAACGTGCCCCAATACCGCAAGTTGAAGGCAAAATTCGACGACTACGTCACCTACTGCAAGAGGTAAGTAAGAAAATGAAACCCATAAGGTGCCTGGAAGACGTTTCATATATCTTCTAGGCATCTTCCACACGTCTTCGGTAAATACATGTCCTGACACTGTGCACGTATACATTCGCAGGGAAAATCATATGGTTCGGAGACGTATTGGCGCACGAGCCGGAGCGTCTCGCCTGATGAATGTGCCGCTGCATATGCACGGTAGCGACCCCAAGGTCTGGCTGGGGAGACCATTCACGGAGAATGAAGCGGCACTCGTCGAAGGGCCTCCTCGCGTGTGTCAATCTTTCGGCTCGGTCGTGGTTCGAGGAGTTTGCTATCGCACGGCAGCTCATGACAAGACGAAGAAAACTTGTCAACGTTACTTCCGAGCCTTTTTCTCGGGAGAAAACATCAAAGGCGAGGAAATCGAGACTGGCTGGTGCGTCCGTGCATTACGTTTTGGTAAATGTGCGCAGAATATGTACCGAATGTCTTCTGTGTGTCTTCTCGACGTCTTCGGGGATTCTTACTATAGAGTATTGTGGCTCCAACTCGCAGGTACGCCATGGTAGATAGAATCTACAAGGTCGACTTGGCCGCGAAAGAGTACATTCTTGTGAAGGGAAAGTGGTTCCCTGAATTCAACCAAGCGACGACAAAACGGTTTGCCAAGCTAAACTCGAAGTACGGGCCGGACAATACCGCAAAGGTGGTGTACACATACGACCCGGATGATCCCGAGACACCTTGGGACACTACTGATCCATTCATCCTGGCAGCTCAAATTGAGCACCAAGTTGTAATCAAGAAACGTCCTGTGATGAAGACGGCGGTGATATTTGATTTAAAGGCTGCCTTTTTCGAGTGCATCGACGATGATGGTTCACGACCGAAAGGTGCAAGACGCAAGAGGCGATCATGATAATACGCCGGGCATCGTACTTAGTGGTCTGTATGTTGAATAGATGCAATCGTACATGTATGTGTAGATAGACCTATCAATTAACTTAGCCGTATATTATGTATCATAGCAACAGAGCATGATGACAACCCTGAAGTTGTTAGGAAGATACCTGGAATGTCTTCCGCATGTCTTCCGTGCGCCTTCTGAATGTCTTCTGTGATTACGCGACTAGTGTACGTGTGGTATGAAGTACCTATGTGGCCAAATTGCATAATCATCACATATGTGTCGATAACACATGTCAGAATGTATTCTGGCCCAGAAGACATTCGGAACATCTTCCGGGTATCTTCCGGGAAGACTGCCCTTTGCATGTCTTCCGGGAAGATGTCTTCCGAAATCCCGAAGACATTCCGCACATCTTCGGCACGTCTTCCCCGAAGAGTGTCTTCTGGTTATGTAGAACATGTTCGTGGGTGGACTCGGGCAGTGGGGTTAAAAGGATGGTGTCCAGCGCGAACATTTTGAGGTGGTCCGCAATTAATTTCGGAGACATGCACATTCCGCGAGGTGCCACCATTTCAGGATACTTTTGATGATAAATGCTCTGTAGGCGTAGCAGGGAGACGTGGGCTCGGTCAAGACAAAGGTTGGCGCGTCCTCCATTAAAAAAATGTAGGCGGTAAGAAGAGAGCGGGTGATAGCGTTGCCGCAAGGGACTAGCCCAACACTTAGCGCGGGTTGCGCACGCTCGATTATTGTATCGTTGAACCGTACGCAGACACATCTTATTCGGCAGAGATCCCCGAGATACATACATAACAGTTCATTGGAATGGTCAGGTCCGTAAGGAATGTCCCGAAAGATTTTTAACAAGACGTTGTTCGGAAGATGCATTATGTGTCAAAAAAAATGACGTTTATCCATTACTTCAACCCCTTAAACTTCGAAACAGTCGAAGGTCGTGGGACTTGGTCTAACACCCAGACTCACGTGTGACAATCGTATACGATTGTCAAGCAGGTGCACTAGGTCCGACACCCAGACTCACGTGTGGCAATCGTATACGATTGTCAAGCAGGTGCACTAGGTCTGACACCCAGACTCACGCGTGACAATCGTATACGATAACAGCCGAAGGTCGTGGGACGGTGACCCCGTTGATACCAGCATGTCAGTCGGGTCATGCCCTGGGGATGTAAGAGCAGTTCGTCTATCCACTGAGAAGTTTGACAATCGTATACGATTGTCAAGCTCTGGCGTTAGCTTAGCACGATTGTCAAACTTGTGTGTATTGAAATACATAAATAAAACACGAACTTATCATATATCATTTCAAACGAAAAACCATGAGCCGGACCCGCCTATGCCTCATCTGCGCGTTGGACCGACAAATTTATTTTGAATCGATTCTCCATAGCATCCTAATGAAAAAACCACGTACAAGCGAGGTGTGCATGTGTCACTGGCGGTATACAGATGAGCCGATGTCATCACCAAAGAACAATAGGCAAGCAAACGCAGATAATGAGAACGCAGAAGAATCACGCAGCATGTCATATATATATTATGGGTTCTACAACGATGTCGACGAATGGGTTGACTATGACTTCGAACCGTCCCACGGGTACGGTAGTAGCGATAACGGTAGCTATCATGAGTACGCAGATTATGAATAACATATATAACTTAGACCAATCGATGGAATATTAGGATAGCAGTATAGGGTAAGACGAACACATAAGTATAAGTAATGTTAACTTGCAAATAAAGACTAGAAGTTTACACATGCATATCTATCTGCTAGGGACCTTGACAAGTATCCTTTTGATCATTATCATCTTGCCTCATTGTTAGACGCCAAAGTCCTCGTCTTGCATATTCGCCGCACAGTTGCACGCTCCTAAATATTGCTCTCTATTCTCACCGCGCTGCTCCGTTAACAATAAATCATTCATCTTGTCCACAGGTATTTTTAGATTTCTAGGCGTCTGCCACTTCCCCGTCCAAGGGTTCCTCGAGGGAAATCGTTCGAGATGCATCAAGGTAAGGAATAGGTAAAACCGAGTACGGCGTACATAACGGTATCCTGCAAAGATGCAGTCAAAGTCCCAATTTCCCAAAACGATAGGCCTTTGGCACAAAACATATACGTTTTCCGCCTGACAGTTTACGCAAGGCTTATGACCAAACATGGTCACATTTTTTGTCATATCTTCATCATCATCAACGCCAGTAGTGTCAGGGTCATGACCGGTGACATATGTGTCATACATGTCATACGTGTCATACCTGTCAGACATGTCATACCATTTCATGTCATGTCGAGTCATGTCATATATTATAATGACAGACAGTCGTTAGTACGGTCGACTATGACTGTACATGTCGTCAGATGATAAGTCACATCATCTGTCATTATTCAAGGAAAGACTTGAATGACACCTGTCATCGAGAGTTCGTATGTCGAACTCGAAGATGGCAAAGCAAGATACGATCTTGAAGTAACAAACAAGAAATCATCTTCGCTTCAAGCATGTGCGGAACAAGCATGCGCAGTATTATGGGGCGAACATATTATTCGTTCTGACGATACTGGTCGTTCAACCAATGTCTCGGGTTCACAACCCAATGGCGGTACCATCTATGCGATGGGAGACATTCGGTATTTAGATGAGCTAGCGTTGTGCTAGAGGCAGCATCTTCTCACAGAAGTCTGCACGCATCCCCGCTATTATCTTACGCGTGTGTTACCGTCCTATAACACAGCGTTTACTATTATTTTATATGATATACTGAGGGCTCGCTTATCCAGCCCTAATAGATGGTATTCTAAACTCGTCGAGGCACGAGAACGATAACTCAAGTGAGTGCAGCGCGTAGATATCAATAAATTTTGTATATGCAGGTTGCGGAGCGTGAGCAATAATTGGCGTCGTATCCGCACGAATATTTGATATATTGCATATACCGCTGCAAAAGCGAAGAGATTGCGCGAGGATTTATCATCGCGAACATATTCGCATCTGATAGCATTCGCAGAGAAATCGTCTTGACACTATAAACGACAAGGTGTGCGCACAGTGTACGGATCATATATATATGATGTCAAAATTCGCAGAGTTGTCACGGTATGCGAGATGCAGATGCGCGAACGAAAAATGATCGTCAGTATATATGATTTACATCAACTGCGACTGGACGTTCGAAATTTCGTTTAACAGCGCGATCGCATTCATTCATGCGACAATACACCGGCGACAATGAGATACTTTGTGAAATAATTGGCAACATCGATTTTCGCAAATGATCTGCTTGAACCGTACACACTAATCCGCTCGTACGATGATTTTTAGCTCGTCAGCGCGATGTGCACCTGTCATGATTTCATCGGATGCAATAAACGCACGATTTTAGGGCGCATGATTCCTGATGTATCTACATGCAGCGAGACGATGCACATGTCTACAGTGTCCGCCATCCGTACATATGCCATGTTACGCGCGTCAATATCCTCTGCAGAATAATTGTATACTCGCAGGGATATTTTGGATGGACGCATGATGGACACATGATTACTATACTGCAGCATTTCACACCATATATTGATGACTGCAGAAATATTTCAAACCGTCAGCATTTGTATGCTTATTTGCAATATAGTGTGCAAGAGATGTGTATACTGAGCTTGCAATGATTACATTATACACCAACATGCAGCACACACCAACATGCAGCACATGAGTACATGCAGTATTACACCATGTATACATTCTATACTGAGTGACTGCAATATTGTAAGTTGTGCATGCATCACCAAAACAGCTTGATTACGATATCAGCTGTAGTATATATACCAGTTTGATCACGTTAGCAACTGGAACATTAGCATCATTTTGCAATGTATTGAACAGTCCACAAGCACATTGCAGTGCATGCTAGATTATATTAGAACTCATGTTAGCATAAGGTGCCTGAAAGTAGTCTTAACATCATAATTAGCTCGTTATGTCCCGGTGGAGCCGAGATGCTCTTCGGATCACATACCGTTCTATTGTGGATCACTGGAAGGAATACTCACCAGAGCTACATGTAAAATCAACCAGCAACTCATTATTGTGAATGAGATTATATCAGGATTACAATAAGCCTTAACTTGATATATATCATGCTAGATTCATTCAGTACATGGTATGCTGATCACCATCCTGCATGATAACTATCTGGGAATATTGTAATACCAGAAGTCACCTTCCTGTAAGTGTGTAAAGTGAACACACACACTCTGGCAAAAGTACTAATCAGCAGTACTACACATTGCACACACACTGACATTTACTGTATATATTGACATTCACTGACTCAGAGTGAATTGATCAACTATAATGTCTATCATGTACATGATAATATGGATACCATTCCACAAACACATGCGCGTGTGGAATGTCAAAGATGGTGATACATATGGGAGCAGGATAAGACAACATGCTGTAGGGCTGGATGGAGTTATCTCCAGACCCGAAGGCAGAATACTGTGCTCATTACAACAGCTGGTAACTGTTGAGCACAGTCCATTCACTCTCATACATCGCTGGAGCAACAACAACCACTATATTGCATTCTGACAATTGACTCAGTATTGATCAGCACAAAATACCTAATCAGATCAGTACATACATATATTGAGCTGACATAGGTTGTTGTGGACATACACACACATATATATGTGTTGTGCTAAACTGCTTTGATTATAATCAAACTATGTCCAGATATGTTTGAAATATAGAGATATCATTTTGATATACTCTTAGAGCACAGTCATATGCTCAAACATATCATAGGTTGATAAATTATCACTAAAGTGGATAATCCGCTTATAGTTGGTATACCTAAATATCATCAGGGAGTGCATTTACTTCCATGGGTTTCAAATCAGTAAAACCCACAGATATGATCAACCACAGATGTTGACATACAGGAATATTCACTTTTATGCCATGAAAATCCTCATGTGCAAAAGTGAAATGAAATGCAGTACTTCTGTACTTTGCAGCTCACACACACACAGAGATATATTACTGTGGAAAACAATAAATAAGCCGAAAAACGGCCAAAATGGGAGAAATTCGTTTGCGATAGATTTGAAAATTGAAAATTCGACCCTATTTTATTTGATATTATGATTTTATACCTATTAAGGTATCAGAAAATCATGACGACCATAGTCATATCTCGTGTAACACCCTAGATAACAGGTGTGGAATATGTAGGGGTGTACATATTGGCTGTAACGAAATGCGTAAAAATGTTTTACGCATGATTTCAAAATGAAAATTTCGGGCTGATTTTTTTTTGCTGATCTGATTATTCAGCTATCAACAAATATTCCCTGATTTATGCAGCACTTGTAACACCCTGTAACACCCCTAAAATTAAATGTGTGTGTCAGGGGTGTAACATACCTCCTGCAAACCACGTAACATTCAGTGTGACATTAAATGCAGTTTTGCTTTAAAATGCTTGCAAAATATTTATACTGCTTTAATTTTACCTATTTTAGGGTTACTAATGCCAAGTAACACCCTAAACACACTGAAGGGGATATGGGACACTGTAACGTAACATGCCCTAAACGCCACCTAAATATTGGATACACTTCGTGTTTGGCATAAATATATCATGCTGTAATCAGCACAGATATGATAATATTCGGGCAACAACCCAAGAACTGTTGGGCAACAACCCTAAAACTGTATAAGCTGCTTCCTAAAGGGACTGCAAGCTATAAGCTCTAAGCTCTAAGCTATAAGCTATGAGGTATATAGGCAACTGACTGCCTATGTGTTCACACTTCCTCGAGGGGGGAAGAAGGTGGATAGGATTGCACACATATCCATTTTATATTCCGATCTGGTGATTTCTGATGGATTGCTTTTGATAAAACCACTGCATCCACAAGTAACGTTGAAATCTGTACAACGTTAAATCCACCATCACTAACAAAGTGTAAAATCGGATGGGACACTACATCCCAATGACTATAAGTTGACTCTTGCTCAGCATTTACATCCTCGAGTAAGTTCGGAATGCTGAAGTATATACATAACATATAACCTGATACCATGCTTAATTGCATATCCTGGATCAGAAGATGATAATTATATAATGTATATATATATATATATATCCCACCTGATACACTTTGGCACTATAGCCGTACATAAGAGTGGGAAGGACAAGTGCATCGCTGTAAGACTGGTTGATATAGTCCCAGTGCTGAAGGCAGAATGTGGCACCCGAATAACAGCTGATAACTGTTGGGAGACCACCATGCAAGACCTTCCAAGCGTAACTCCTTTGTCCTAAGATGCAAGTGAATTGTTCATAATACATTGACATCACATAAAAGCATTCTGATAAAAACCCTATATATTCATATGAGTTGTCATCACTACAAATGACATGGGTTTTGAATCGTCGAAATGAGTATAACTCCGATGAATTCATTAGTACAGAATAGCTGTTGAGATTATTTCTCCGGCTGGATTGCAATCATTCACAATCCCTGTACATTCCGGTGACAAAATATTGCACTGGACTGATCATCACATTTGGTATAACCTGTGATATATAAATCATCAGAAAAAGCGCATTGCAATCAGTACAATGCTGTCTAAACTCACAAAGATGAGTAATATATATCATCAGATGTAATAAATAGAGGCACAATGTGACCTACGCTAAAATCGCGTATGCTCGGGCACTGTATTGTGACCTGCGCTGAGATCGCGTATGCATGGACACAATATGACTCGTGCCAATGACGTGGACACAATTCATACAACCTCCGGTACAAGCGGACAAGGTTGACTGCCACGACATCACATCTGAAATCAATAAATCACTCAGAGAGAAGGTGTTGACATCAGTATAGCACCATTATACATATAGTCATGAGGATTTTAAAGAAGACACAGTCTCTCCGATATTGACAAACATGGTACATATATTACCATGCTCTCTGATCATATATTTGATATCCCACAGCATACGATGATGGTAATAGCAAACCACTTCGCCGCTGGAGGGTAGTGTTGTATTTTATGCAGCACATGCATGGGCATTATATGACCCACGCTGATGACGTGAATTCGGGCTGCATCCCAACGACTGCAATGCACCTTCGGTGCAATGGGCTGCATCCCAAGAACTGCTATCCAGCTTCATAGAAGGCTATCACGTCATCACATAGAGGTCGGACCTCTGTTGTATTTAAACGGCGCTTGACAACCGGCTAGCAATACACTTCCTTGAGGGGGGAAGATGATAAGCTAAAAATACAACTAAAAACCAAATAAATAATAAAGACAAATAATAAAATAAAGTAAGTTGCATCATTGTTTTTGTTTTGGTAAGCCTGACTATATACAGTCAAACCATGCAGAACTCCATGAAGTTGACACATATATGTATCAAACATTTCTAAGGTCATCAGCCATGATATACATATGAGCTTGATTTTGAAGACCTAGACACTGTATACATCTGATCTAGCACATATCCAGACTAGAATTGTATATTGACACGGTGCAAGCACCATAGCCTCTGCCACCGATGATCATTGAAAAGGGCAACCATTCTTGATATTTCATCTGATTGGATCATTATAGGTGTCAAGATTACTCAATGCAATATGCAGGCTACGGCCTGAGTACAACACCTAGAAAGGTCAAAGCCACTGAGCTGACCAATGCAGCATAAATGCTAACTGCCTTTGAAGGCTACATAATAAGCCTATTGCCCTTGTGTCTTGAAATGTATCCGTGTATTGGCATCTCTTTGAGGTAATCATGCCTGCTGAATGAGCCATACCAACCATCTTATCTTCATGGATCATTACATATCTAATCATACCGCCATTGAACAAAGCCTATGCAGTGAGATTATTATATCACAAGGCATTTCAGTGGTACGCATCAAACAATTGCATTGCAGCAAAGATCATCAGCTCTTCATCATACCTAAAGGTTGAGTTGTTGTCAAAAGTATTGATTCATCAGACACCATATCTCAGAGGTCTACTCAACATGGAAGACAAAATCTGTGCAATCATGGCTATTCAGCCTCCAACATAGCTAACATAGCTATACAGTCTATGACCCAACCGTTGTTAAGCAGCCTCCACGCCATATGGCTAAAAGATGTCAAGCAATCTATTCGGTCATTCATGGGCATAGAGCAATCAAGCACAGCCAAATCAGGATATTTATCCCGAGATTCTCCAAGAGTTACTCATGTTTTCCATGTGTCATATGAAACAGCCAATATACCGCCCTATGATGGGAGTCATCTCCTTCAGCGAGGGGAAGTGGTTATGCTGTAAAGTTGACCAATCTGATCATCATAAAAGTGACAGATTTGAGAAAATCAATTGAAACTTGTATTGAAAATGACTATTCCTTAAGACAAGGTATTGCACCTAAGGGAATAAAGGTTTCATCGTCTGAAATAGGAAAAGAGGTTTACATTGACTCTAATTCCTGAATCCAGAATCACATAGAAAATATGTTCTATCGTGTGCATATAGAAAGTACATTAGATTCAGATTCTGAGCATACAAATAAACTTGAATGCACTCGGGTTTGTACTGAGTTGCAATTGTCCAAAGTTTTATTCTGACATCACTATTTATTTGTGGAATAGCATACAATGGTATAAACCATCCACATATAGATTGACATCATACTTGTAGTTTCATATCATTTTGGCACATAAGACACGCATGCTTCATTGAGGAATTGTGACTCTTTGAAAGCTCATTCTGGAATGTTTAGAAATTTGTTGCCTCGACCAATAGGCCACGAAGTCTTGGGAAAAGCCATGGCGGAACTCGAACCCGCAATCTGCAGATGGTTTCCAAGCGCAATTCATCCTCATTCTGGAAAGTGACAAAAATTTTATAGTCATCAACAAGTCACAATTCTATCGGATTGAAATGACACATTCATCATTCATACTTCCTTACCATGACAAGTCTCTGAATAGTGTTTGCCCAAAAATAAAATGGGCACCATTGAGATAAGTGATCATGTACTGAAGAATATACACATATCACTAGGCAATGCCATGTTCTAATCATAATGAAATGACATGCCAGCCATCCATCAACTACGAAAATACAACTCGTGGTAAGTTGTTGTCATTGCAGACACTTCTTAATTGACTCTCCATTAGCTTCGATACCAAAATTAACTTTGGTACCATCACTGATTCCGTTGTTCATTATTTAGAAACATTGTCTAAGTTGGACACACCATTGTCTAAGTTGGGCACATTATAGTGACCCTGAATTGACAATGTATGTGGGCTGCAACCCAAAAACTGCATATTGAATCATAGTGAATTGACATCAATTGGCATTGGCCACATTCAAACACGTCAGGCATATTGCCGGTATGACGAAGAGAGAATCGGTGTTCATATTGACATTGTTACCTCGAAAGCATTCGATAAGTAATCTCAGTCTGATTACTGAGACCATTTTCACATAACACGATGATTGAATAGCATTCTCCATCACCATCTGATTGGTTTAATACACCTCTTTTTAAAAGGGGGAAGAAGGAGTATAGATTCATTCATTCTTCATACAGCTGCTTGCCACATATTGATTTACATCATTGTAATTTTGCTTGGAAGATTAAAAATCTTATCAAAAGTTCCAGCATCTGTATATAGCAGCCATAAAGTTGATGACACGGTACATCATGCCGATTGAAGCATCAAATGAAGTCTTATTTGACTTACTGACACATGAAGTTCATTATGAAGAAATCATAGATGCATATTTCTCCGGCTCTATCATATTATATGAAGGGCACTGACATAGGAGAACGATGGTTTTTCAAATGTGAATAAGCTATATTGTAAGCTTACGACCATCACTTTGACGTCAACAGCCTAAGATGCTGATTGTCGAAATTCAAGAGTTGAAGTATTCGTTGAATCAACCTTGGTAACATGTGTTTTGATTGATGAATTGTTGATCCATGGTTTTTCCCCAAATCTAGAGAAGCTGGCACACAAGTTGTTGCCAATGTCTTAAGGAAAGCATCTGAGCAAAGGATTGCCAGTAGTGCCAACAGGTATCGAATTCCATAACAGCAAAGCCGAGTGAGTAAATCCGCCACTCTAGCTATTTGCCCGTCATTCCTTCCAGGTTCATGACAAGAGACGATTCATCAAAGTCATACACCAATGTATAAGTCACATGCATGGTTGCACAGTTTGTATCCGAATGCCATCCCATCGAGGTTAAGCATCTAGACAGCAACTCTGGCCAACCAAAAGCCTTCCTGTCTTCGGATATCTTGAGCATTCTCATTTCCAGCTCCATTATGGACTAGGAAGCATTATGACTGTGCCTCGCCAGGACGCTGATCCTCAAAGCCGCACACTTGAGGCGAGCCTTACGAGATAGTGACCTTTGGCTTGTGGGGCGTCAACCCCTTATCAAATCCTGAACACTTGTTAACACCTGGATAAATTTATCATGATGCAACTTAAGTGGGATTATAAGTTCCACATAATCATATTGTCTACGTATGCTGAAGGCATAACTGCCGCATATGATCACAATAGGTCGCAGCTTCTATAACATTGTGGCTTCTGAGTCAAAAGCTGATAGCCAATGACTTTTTGCCAATAATTGCCGACCAAATAATAATCAGGCCGTGGAAACATATACCCAAGAGGTTTTCGTCCATCGGTCATATATATATATATGCATCCCAAGAACTGCAGGGCTGCATCCCAAGAACTGCGATGCACCTTCGGTGCAATGGGCTGCAACCCGAGAACTGCAGGGTTATATCCCTAACATTTTTACCCTGCATCAAATTGATATGACAGGAGCAGGAATTGATCCTTCCTTGCTAAGGTGTAGTGAGCCTTGTATAAATCATACCCTTACACAGATACGCATATGCGGGTACCAATATCTGTGAAAAACTGCTAATGCTACCTTTGCCAAGACCGTGGTTTGTCATCGGATTCTGTGGCCAGTCATCCGAAGCTACCGGAGACATCGACTGAGGTAGACGGAGTTGTGATCCTAAGTTGTGCTTGACAAACATAACTAAATAAATTTCACATTAGTACCTGGCGAATCCATTCTCACTCATCGCGATAGATGTTCGTCAAAGCGTGCGTACTGGACCAATAATCAAGAGTGAGCAGACCGGGTAAAGGATTATAAGTCCAATCCCGTTAAGCAGGGCCACTCTGTTTGCATTAAAACAAGCCCCCGGTGAAATAACTCCGGAAACAAACACGGGCTCCCCGTTGCCGCCTGTGATCCTCCGAAGTAGCTTAAGGAGGGGAGGAAGGGTTGGGTGCACTATATCAGGCCGAGAATCGTTCGATTATAAATCGTTAAATCGTGGGATCATCGTTCGCAAAAGCGACGACGGCTAGCGCAATAATCCGTAACGTATACCTCGGATACTTTGAATCGTCACTCTGACGCACGATACGTGTGGATCAATCAGTAATCCAGCGTCAATCTGTATCACGAAACGCAATTCATTGAACCTTGAAACGTCACTCTGAAATACGATACGCAATTCAAAGGGGGCTACATCCTAAGAACTGTAAGGCATTAGCCTATAAGGCATCATGCCAAGGTGAGGGACTAAAGTGGACCCAGTTTCCCCCAATAACCTAAAAACACCATGAGGGACGCCTCAAATCGGTGTAAGAAGACTGGTACCAGCAGAAGCAACAACAACAATGACATCAAAGACATATACAAAGGTATGCCCGTTGTGAGGTCACAACTCTTAAGAGGGGAGATCTGTCAGGGTCATGACCGGTGACATATGTGTCATACATGTCATACGTGTCATACCTGTCAGACATGTCATACCATTTCATGTCATGTCGAGTCATGTCATATATTATAATGACAGACAGTCGTTAGTACGGTCGACTATGACTGTACATGTCGTCAGATGATAAGTCACATCATCTGTCATTATTCAAGGAAAGACTTGAATGACACCTGTCATCGAGAGTTCGTATGTCGAACTCGAAGATGGCAAGGCAAGATACGATCTTGAAGTAACAAACAAGAAATCATCTTCGCTTCAAGCATGTGCGGAACAAGCATGCGCAGTATTATGGGGCGAACATATTATTCGTTCTGACGATACTGGTCGTTCAACCAATGTCTCGGGTTCACAACCCAATGGCGGTACCATCTATGCGATGGGAGACATTCGGTATTTAGATGAGCTAGCGTTGTGCTAGAGGCAGCATCTTCTCACAGAAGTCTGCACTCATCCCCGCTATTATCTTACGCGTGTGTTACCGTCCTATAACACAGCGTTTACTATTATTTTATATGATATACTGAGGGCTCGCTTATCCACGCAGCCCTAATAGCCAGGCTCCAACCAATCCAGGATGGCATCAGCCATATTTCTGGTCTTGCTCCAGGAAGGTCTTGAACGCGAAAATAAATGATTAAAGCACGCTATAAAACTTCTTAAATAGGTATGGGTGCCAGGTCCAACCCATATTGTACACAAACATGTATATTTCCTAACGGCAATTGCACCACTTTTCATCGTCATCAGGCTCGGGAATACAGGGGGAACCGATCAACTCGGGAATAAAGTCTGCGGGAACCGGCATTGTCTTTGGGGTAAGTGCGCCAGGGACGCCTTGCGTTGGAGTGGCAGCATACCGATGCGCATCCAACAGTTGAAAATACCATGTTTCCCGCGTTTCGCGGATAAACCTCCACTTAGCGTAAGAGGGGTCATGTGTAGGATGCAGCGCAGGATCGACGAACACTTCCTCGCGATATAAAAACAAATTCCAGGATTGGCACACACAGCATTTTTCGTATTCGATATGCATACGTTCAAGCTCAACAAGTGCGTCTTCAATGAAATGAGGAGTATTCATATTGGAGGTAGCGAGTAATGAATGCTTACTGCAATATCCTAGTTCACTAGATATCAGAAACTCCCGAATAACTGCCGATGCCGCCGCACCATCTGCCGGAACCTACTCCTCCGGCATGTTCCCCGCGGCCGCGGGGCCGCACACCAGAGCCGATGCACGCGGCTCGAGAACCGCCGGTGGTGGGAAGGATGCGTGGGTGTAGTGCACCTTGCAGTTTGCCGCGGCATGGACCTCCGCGGCGAGATCGTCCAGCCGCTGATGAATGTCGTCACCTGCGGGCTCGTCAGCAGGCTGCTGCGGCTCTACCGTGAAGCCGTAGGCGGACACGTCGATCCCGCCCACCGCACCCGCACAGAGTACCGCAGGCGGCCCGTACGTAGATGCCGCATTGGCAAACGCCTCAGCCCCATCATCCGCCGCCTGCTGGAACAGGGCACACATGGCCAATGCACGCACCCCCTCCGCGTCCTCCTCGTCGATGGGAATGCAGAATGCCGCGGCCGAGTGCGGGGGATACTGACGCCCGCCCAACGGACAGTCGCGGTAGAAGTGGTACTGCTCACCTTTTCCCGCCTTCTTGCACCTCCCGCAAAAGGGCTTCGCCTTTTGGTCGTCACGGTCGAAACCGACTGCATGCAACGGGTGCGTGCCGACACGGAATCCCCGCTGCGTACCGCGCTGCGGCTGCTGCCGCTGCTGACGCTGCGGCTGCTACTGCCGCTGCTGCTGCGCCGGCAGCGCGTCCGTCCCGCGCTGTTGCCGCAGCAAATCCTGAAGCTCGTTGATCTTGTTGAGGAGGGCGCCGTACTCGGTGCTGGAGAGCTGCGCAGAGATGCCGCTCTTGCCCGAGACTGCCTTCCCCGCCCCCGTCTGCGCCCAAGCCTGATAAATCTCCGCCACAAGGGAGCGGAGAGACGCCAAGGAGACATGCGCAAGATCGGCCGCGAGAGGATACCGCACCTTGACCGCGGTGTAAAACACCGGGTCCAGCCGGTTGTACAGAGAGAGCTTCCTGGTCTCCTCGGTGGGCGTCCAGTCCGTAGCTTTGTTATCCCGCACCAGACGCTGTTCCCGAGCCAAGATGGGCCGCGGGTCAGTGTCTGCGGGATAACGCAACGCGGCGTGCTCCTCCTGGTGCGACTCACGTAGCGCCACCGGTACACAGCCCTTGATGGTGTCCACCAGGGCTCGCCGTCCATCACGGTCGGACGAGGCGTCGGTGCCAGTCAACCAGACGTAGGCGTTGCTGTGCTTCTCGATACCGGAATATCCTAGTTCACTAGATATCAGAGGGTCCCGAACTGTGTGGATAAACTCTCTTCAGATAAATAAACCCTAAGCTAGATATACCCGGAACGGTCTCGCAACGGTCTCGGAAACTAGCCTGCCTGTGACACAGCGTGTGTCACAGCACGAACCTATAGATCAGTCAGCATTCCAGTGTTGGTCCTAGGGGTCTGTCATAGGGGCCTGCCTGTCAGGGCTGCCTATACAGATTCCAGCACACCACCCCAGCACTGTGGGTGGTGACTGGCTAGGATAGTCAGAATAGTAAATCTCTAGGGCAGAAGCCAGGTTGACAAGTCCTAACTGCTAATCCAACTGCGCAATTCTGATACACAAATTGGAATCCCTCTAACCAGCACAAGAGAAACCATACAGGCAATGCAAGTCCTGCTAAACTACTGAAAAGCTCTGTGCCGGTAAGTCAGATTGAAGATTCCAAAGGTGTCAAAGTAAAAGTATAAACCAAATTGAAGACCAAGTTGAGGTCAAAGTACATCTCAGTACACCACCAGAAAGTGGTGCACTGCCAGAACCAGTAACATAACTACTCGGGGTCAAAGGTCAGAGGAGCACCGTCACCACAATGAGCACCGTAGTAGCCCGCAGTAGCACGGCGGAGCAACACGGGGCGGCCAAAGTGTAAGGTGTCGATCACTGAAAAATCATTCGCCAGAGTATTTGACGGAGTCGGAGTTGCTGATTCGTCGATCACGGGAGGCTGCACCGCACTGGGGTGCTGCCAAGTGTTGCCCGACGGTGGGGCCTCGTCATCTGAAGACGATGCCGGCGACAGCGGAGGACCGTCCTCAAATAACATAGCAGGCGGTGGCGGCCCGGGATGCCATGGCACCGGAGCCATATAGAGGCCCTGCCGCCTCTGTACCCGCCGGTGGAGACGAGGCGGAATAGCACACGGCACCGTAACAAGCGGTGCCTCCTCTCCCCTGCACAGCACAGGCTGCGGCGCAGCCCGACCCGATACCTGCACAGGGTCGATGTCATTGGCCACCGTATAGGTGGCAGCTCCCACTCCCATGACAGAAATCAAGAGAATGAAGGTAAGAAGGAACGGCATCCCCCACAAGCCCGCGTGGGCGGGGAAGCCCCACGGAGGCTTTCCGCAGCCGTGGCTGCGGGGGGCACCGTCATGCCAATCTCCCAGAGCACCACCAGAGTGAGGTGCTCGGGCTGCGGGCGTCGACGAGTGATTTGCCGAGATTGTCGAAGTCCGCGGCCTCACGACGAAGCTGCCGTCGGCAAGGTCCTCGTAATCGTCCGTGTCGTAACCCGTGAGATCAACCTGTCCGATGGCGGCGTGGTTCACGGTCTGAACGAACCCAGCGAACTCACCGTCCGCGTCCGCTGTGGTGGTCACCCGCGCCGATTGAAGTGGCGCGGGCTTCACATCCTTCCCCTGCGAGACAGGCATAGCAGGGGCCGGCACGGCGGATGCCGATGCCGCCGCACCACCTGCCGGAACCTGCTCCTCCGGTGTGGCCACCGCTGCGGCGGGTCCGCACACCAGAGCCGAAGCCTCCTGCCCGATGCCGGCAGGAGGCGGGAAAGATGCGTGAGTGTAATGTACCTGCGGGTTGGCCGCGGAGTGAACCTCCGCGGCAAGATCGTCGAGCCGGCGGAGAATGTCATCTCCCTCGGAAGCCGGCTGCTGCTCCACGGTGAAGCCGTAGGCGGACACGTCGATGCCGCCGACCGCTCCCGCACAAAGCACCGCGGGCGGCCCGTACGCGGCTGCCGCACGCGCGAAGGACTCCGCCCCGTCATCCGCCGCCTGCTGGAACAACGCACACATGGCGAGTGCGTGCACCCCCTCTGCGTCCTCCTCGTCGATGGGAACGCAAAATGCCGCGGCAGAGGTGGGCGGGTGTTGGCGCCCGCCCAACGGGCAGTCGCGGTAAAAGTGATAGCTCTCACCTTTGCCCGCCTTCTTGCACCTACCGCAGAACGGCTTCGCCCGTTGATCGTCGCGGTCGAATCCCACTGGTGGGGCTTTGTGGGTCCCCACACGGAATCCTCGCGGCTGCTGCCCCCGCTGCTGCTGCTGCCGCTGCTGCACCCGCTCCCGTTGTTGCCGCACAACCGGAGCGGCCTCACCGTGTTGCCGCTGCACGAGCTCCTTCAGCTCCGTGATCTTCTGAAGAAGGGCGTCGTACTCGCCGCTGGAAAGGTGCGCGGAGATGCCGTCCGCGCCAGAAGCCACCTTCCCCCCGCCCGTCTGTGCCCAAGCCTGGTAAATCTCCACAACCATGGAACGGAGCGAAACCAGTGACACCTGAGTCAAGTCAGCGGCCATGGGATAGCGGACCTTCACCGCAGCGTAGAATGTCGGGTCGAGTCGGGTGTAGAGGCTTAATTTTCTGGTAGCCTCCGTCGGTGTCCAGTCAGACGCCCTGTTATCCCGCACCAAACGTTGTTTCTTAGCCAAAATCGGCTGCGGGTCAACGTTTGCGGGATAACGTAACGCGGCGTGCTCCTCCTGCTGCGACTCCCGTAGTGCCACCGGCACACAGCCCTTGATAACGTCGATGAGAGCTCGCCGTCCATCTCGGCCAGTCGAAGAATCCGTACCAGTGAGCCAGACGTAGGCGTTGCTGTGCTTCTCCACCACGAGAGCCAGAACGTCGTACAAAAGGCCATTCACCCGGTTGACCACGGGCGCCAGAGGGTCGTCGAGGTCAAAGGCACGTAGCTCCAGACTAGCCGACTGAAACTCCGTACGCAGCTGCACCACCAGGTCGGACAGAAGGCCAGCGTCGTCCGTACCGCGAAAATGATGTTTCTTGTCACCAAGAATATCCTCACGGATACTCTTGGCCCAAGCCCGGTGGAGACGCGCTTTGTAGATCTCGTCGACGAGCTTGGACTGCTCCTGCAGGTAACGTCTGACGGCCACGTCCTCGTCTACGTTCGATGCAGGGTTGGGGGTAGGAACAGAAGGCGTAGCCGCCGTCGGTGTGTTCCGTACCCCGTCGATCAACCTCAGAGAGGCGTCAATGTCGCTGTCCCTCGTGAGGGACTTCTTGGATCTCGTAGTAATTCCCATCTCTAGAAAAGCCTGAGGGGAGGCGGTACGCTGCAGCACGTTTGGGTGGGGTCGCGGAGAAAATGCGACGTCACAGATACGGAACGAGCGGTCGAGCCATGCGAGCGAGGGGCAAAGAAAGATGTCGTCGAAGACAAAGGTGCCAAGGTCACCAGCCCAAAATACGGTAGCAGGCGGGATCAGAGCGTGCAGAAAACCGTGAATGGACATTGCGACGACGAAACCCAATCCAAGCCGGTACCCCATACCTGCGGCTCAAGGTCGCTCACCGCAAGCTGGTCATCTCATAATCCCCACTGATGCCCAAACGCGCAAACGCGCACCACCTCTCCGAGCGGCCGTTTAGCCAATCATGGCCAAACTAGCAAGTGGAATAAAGCGTGGATGTGGCCACGACCTACCGGAATATCCTAGTTCACTAGATATCAGAGGGTCCCGAACTGTGTGGATAAACTCTCTTCAGATAAATAAACCCTAAGCTAGATATACCCGGAACGGTCTCGCAACGGTCTCGGAAACTAGCCTACCTGTGACACAACGTGTGTCACAGCACGAACCTATAGATCAGTCAGCAGTCTAGTGTTGGTCCTAGGGGTCTGTCATAGGGGCCTGCCTGTCAGGGCTGCCAATACAGATTCCAGCACTCGATAACCAACGCCAGAACGTCGAAGAGCAGCAAGCCGTTGACCTTGGTCACCACACGAGCCAGAGGGTCGTCGAGGTCAAAGGATGCCAGCTCCAGCCCAGCCGAATGAAACCTATGTTGCATGATACGTGTTACGCGTAAAACTCACAAGGCCCGAAATACGTAATTTACGCGTAATTTACGTCGGCTTAATTTCCGGGCAATTTTACGCTGGGCGGCGTAAAATCGCGCCTCACATATAGGCTGAATTTCAGCCTATATCTGAATTTTAGCTCATATATAGGCTGAATTTCAGGTGATATATAGGCTGAATTTCAGCTCATATATAGGCTGAATTTCAGCTCATATATAGCCTCATATATAGGCTGAATTTCAGCTCATATATAGGTTGAATTTCAGCCTATATTTGGGTGAGATTCCTATGGCGTGTTACGTGTTACGCGTAAAACTCACAAGGCCCGAAATACGTAATTTACGCGTAATTTACGCCCGGGGGGGGGGCGTATCATGCAACATAGAATGAAACTCCGTACGCAGCTGCACCACCAGCTCGGAGAGGAGGCCAGCGTCGTCTGTACCGCGGAAGTGGTGCTTTTTGTCATCAAGGACATCTTCGCGGACCCCCTTGGCCCACTGGCGGTGTAGACGCGCCTTGTAGACGTCGTCAACCAGCTTGCTCTGCTCCTGTAAGTACTTCCTGGTCGCCACGTCTGCATCCTTGTTGGAAGTCGGAGCGGGGGTTGGAACAGTTGGCGTACGCACCGTCGGACTGTTCCGAACCCCGTCTAATAGCCTCAGTGAGGCGTCGATGTCACTGTCCCTGTCCAGGGACTTCTTCGCTCGGGTCAACATACCCATACTCTTAAAAGCCAGAGGGGAGGTGGTACGCAGTCGCGCGGTTGGGTGTGGTAGCGGAAAAATGGTAATGGTCAGCAGCGGAGAGGAGCTAAGAGAGTGGAGCGGCGAGGGGCACTCGAAGATGTCGTCGAAGTCGATGGTGTCGCGAACACCAGCCCAGAAAACAGTAACCAACATGGCCAGTGCCGGTGCAAAACTGGATCCGAACATTGCTAAGACTAGTCCGTAACGAGGCGCGGTCTCCATGGCCGCCACTCCCAGTTGCTTACCGCAAACAATTCATACCATAAATCCTAGTCGCACCCAAACGCGCCCGCGCGCACCACCTCTCCAAGCGGCCGTTTAGCCAATCATGGGCAAATCAGCAAGTGGAATAAAAGCGTGGATGGGGCCACGACCTACTGGAATATCCTAGTTCACTAGATATCAGAAACTCCCGAACCGTGTGGATAAACTCATAAGATAAATAAACCCTAAGCTAACCCTAAGCTAGATATACCCGGAACGGTCTCGGACGGTTTCGGAGTCTAGCCTACCTGTGACTTGTCTTTTCCATTGAAAGAAGGGTTACCATAGGTGTTCCTACCTCTCTTCGTCAGGG